>VYZQ01007301.1:0-18243 GCA_013400655.1 Mystacornis crossleyi | reverse complement strand
CCCTGAACTGTGGACACACACACACACACACACACACACACACACACACACAGATACATTTATATGACTCATACAAGAACACAAAGCAACTGTACCTACATTGCTAAAAAGTAGCATCCCATCATTTGTTGCTGTGGTATTTTACTCTATGGATAAAATTCCAAATGAGAGGTACTTAGTGTCTGATACAGGGCACTTTCTCTGCAATCCACAGAAGACCTTTTCTGTAGTTCTGCCCACAGCCCACAGCTGGTTTCTGTGCTGATGGCAGGACACTGCAGTAACAGGTCACTATGGAATTGAATAAAGGCACCTTGGGGCACTTTGTATACCCTGGGAAGCCTGCATTTCTGCTCCCAAAAGCTTCTCATACATTGTTTTGTGCTCTATACCGAGAGCCAATAGACATTGCTTGCTAATACAAACTGCTCTGAACTAACTGAAAAGAGCTGTTTATATTCATTAACAGCGGCTGGCGATCATGTTTAAAACGGCACTGCCTGATGCACTTCAGCATAACATACAACCTCGTAATGTATGCTCAAACATGCAGCTGCCCCTTTTCACAGCACCCTCAAACCAGTTTTCACCGTTTAATGCTATTGAGCAATGATGTCTAAGAAACGTACCCTTTGAGATCTAAAAGTGAGCCCCAGATAGCTCCAGGATAACTATGTTTTATAGAACTGGTGTCTGCAGATTGAGCTAGCTGTCAAAACTCAGAGTGCCCCTAATATTAGGACTCTGACAGAAGAGGAGCAGCCTCTCTGTGACGGAATAAGTAGAGCAGGCTATAGGGCAGCTCTTAAGAACCGCATAAAATGACTTATCCCTTTCCAATTTGTCCTTCTTCCCGGACCAAGGCTTTTAGGCTGCATTTAAAACCTTTCATTACACTGCCTAAACACCTTCGATAATGCTAATATTTTATGCCAATATAATAATCTCATCCAGGTCTTTCAAATGTCAGCTGAAATCATATAATTAAGTGTACTTCAGATTGGGAGAAGGCAGCAGTATAGAAGTACTGATACAGCAAAGCATCTCAAAGCAGTTTATTGAGAATGAGCATTCTTACTCATGGTAAATATGGGAAGATAAACCAGTTTCAAACTATTTTCTTGTACTTAGCAATTTCCCTTTAAAACATATCTGATTTTTTTTTTCAGTTGGTCTTGTCTTCCCAAATTCTAGCTTTGCAGTTTTTTTCTGAAAAGGCTTCTTAATCTGTATGGTCTCAGTCTTATCTGGGAGATGCAACAACCAATTATTAAACTGTTAACAGCATATTGAAACTATTCCATAAACTTGTAAATCAAAAAGATTCTATGAAGGGCAGAGAAGGTTTCAAAAAGCACAATCAAAAGAGTTATAGCTGTTGAAATTCTGCCGGAGGAACCTGGGACAAAATTAAATTTACCTGCACTGGGTATATCTATTCCTAAAATACTGGATTTATTTTTAGTTTATTTTTAAGGGTCTGTCAGCTACTAAAGTGATATAACTTCACTAAAAGGATCAATGAAACCATTATCTTCTATTTCTCCTCCAGATGAAGGTGCATCTAATGTGTACGTGTAGAATACCAACACAGGTAATTCAGTTAGTCAAATCATCTCCATTGGGTAAATATATTCCTCTTTACAAAATGACGATCTACTTTATCATCACAACCTGAAGCGCAGCCTTTAGATGTCTTCTGTCACAATTCTGAATTAATCCAAATCTATTCATCTTATGGAAAGTAGTTTGTTGTCTTCAAACATCTGTCTTGTGCCATTTGTGTAGCCCATGGCTCAATGATATTTTTGTCTCCTTCTTGTGTGCTAACAATAAGCTTGTCTAATTATGTATTGTTGGTAAATAATTTACATTTTCCCTTTTAAAACGACCACCATCTGTGATTGCACCAGCTTTAAAAAAGCTTTAAAATAAGGAATCTGCATGTCTCTTGCCTAAATTGGGCGGTGATTAGTATACAATCCCCAGATTTTCCTTTTGTACACAGTATATAAATCGTAGTATTTCCTAATACCTGTAGCCTACATATTGCCCAGAGCAGCTGCGGATGCCCCATCCCGGGAAGTGTTCCACACCAGCTTGGATGGGGTTCTCAGCAACCTGGTCTAGTGGAAGGTGTCTCTCCCCACAGCAGGGGAATTAGAACCAGATGGCCTTTAAGGTCCCTTCCAACCCAAACCGTTCTATGATTCTAAATATTTTGCAGTACTTGTGTTACACATATTTCCTGGGTTTACTACCAATTCTACGAGACTGTGCTTTACGTGCATCTAAGACGAACAATTCACAGGAGTGCGACACTTCTCATTTCCTCTCCTTTACTGTCCCTTTACCTGGTCCCTCCCAAAGTAAGAGCCACATACCTACAGCTCCTCATACTAGGCAAGAAGCTGCTCTTGGGACAACGCGGCTTTGAGACACGTCACCTGCACTGGCTAGTTCGGGCTGCTTTCCTTCTCCAAGTCACCGTCTGAGTATTCCCGACTCCTGCTGAAGGCACGTGGAGACCAGCCTGGCCTCCTCTCAGGCTCCAAGATTAGGTCTTAAACTTAAGAACTAAGCGCGGGGAGTGGGACTGGCCCTCAGCTCTTTCGGAGGCCGCCCGTGACCCTACATTCTGCAGGAGCAAGGAGGCGACCTCACTCCTCAGCCGTTCCCTGCCGTTGGCCGCAACCCCTCGTCCCGCCGCGGCCCGAGCGAGGCGCGGCCGTTGCAGCCGCGCGGGACCGCCCCGCGCCGCATCCCGCCCGCGCCGCGACCGCAGGGATGCGCGCCGGCCCCGATACACGGAACCGCGGCAAGGAACGGGCGCTTTGGACCAGCCCCCGCGGGGAGGAGCCGCGCTGGAGTAAAACAGAGGAAGTGGGAAGAGTGCCACACTCCTGGGAATTGTTCATTGTAGGCGCGCGTAAAGCATAGTCACGTAGAACTGGTAGTAAAGGAAGGATATATGTGTAACACAAATACTACAAAACACTTAAAAACGTAGAACGTCTTGGGTTCTTAGATACCCAAGAAGGGACCTTAAAGGTCATCTAGTCCCAACCTACCTGATGCGGGCAGGGACACCTTCCACTAGACCAGGTTGCTCAGAGACACATCCAACCTGGTGTGGAACACTTCCAGGGATGGGGCATTACAGCGGCTCTGGACAACCTGTTCCAGAGGTGTTAGGAAACACCACAATTCATATACTGTATACAAAAGGAAAGTCTGGGGAGTGTATATTAATCACGGCCCAATTTAGGCAGGATAAGAGACGCAGATTCCTTATTTTAAAGCTTTTTTTGAAGCCGGTGCAATTACAGAGGGTGCCAGCTTTAAAAAGGAAAACGCAACGTCGCGCCCCTCACACACCCCGCCCCACTCCCATCAGCGGGAGCGCGCTCCCCCCGCCGCGCGCGGCCTGACGTCACCGCGGGCGGGCGCGGGTGACGCGCACCCTCCCCAGCCCTGCCCTGCCCTCCCCGCGCCGGCCGGGCCGCGTGCGCTGATTGGCCGCCGTCTTCCCGCTTCCTCCTCGCCGCCCGAGAACCCGCCATTTTGAAAACCTTGTTGATTCCGGGAGGGAGGGAAGAGGGAGAAGGAGAGGGACAGGGAAAGAGTGGCTGGCGGCTGCGGGGCTGCGCCGCGGTGCGGGGGGGTGTGTGTGTCGCTGCGCCCGGAACCCGTCTCGTCCAGCCGTAACTGCCGCCTTCAGCTGCTGCCGCCGCGCCTGAGGAGGGAGCCGGGGCTCGAGCTGAGGTGGGTCCCGCCGCCATGGCCGTAACGGCGCCCGAGAGCGGTCCCGCCTCGCCGCGCCCGGGCCGAGCGCGGACGGGCTGTGACGACGAGAAACGAAACGCGGCCGCCGCGCCGGCGGGCGCCCGTCCCGCACCGTCGACACGCCGTGTGCGGGGCGCTTGTCACCAGGGCTGCCTCCCTCCCGGCCTGACCCCGGGGTGTTTCCTGGGTGCTGTGGTGTCCTGCGGCGGGAGCGGGAGGAGCAGTCCTGCGCCCGGCTGGAGCGAGGAGGCGATGGCCCGCCCGATGGCGGGCGCTGCCCGTCGCCGTCACTTTGCTCCGGCATCCAGCTTACAAGTCGGGAAGGAGGGGCCGGGCGCAGAGTTCCCGTCTGAAAAACCCCAGGCGAGGGCGGGAGACGGTCTCCCGGTAAAGGTCGATCCCAGAACCCTTTTTCCCTAAGCAAAACGTCGTCACGTACCCAGGTGGTGAAAAGCTGAGAAGTCGCTAACTTTCCTTTCCCCCTTCTGTTCCCATTGAAAAGGGAAGGAAAGAGCTTGTAGTGCTTCCCTTGCTTTTACTCATGCCTTCAACTAAAAGTCAGTAATTGCCGTGAAAATGCCAGATTACTTATTACAAGCGAAATATTGGTAGTAATGCCCTGACAGATTTTTTTTTTCCCTGGTGACTTAGCCAGGAAACTTTACTTTCCCCCATACTATTGGTAATAAATATTAACTCACGTTTACTGTCATTTGGAACATCACTGAACTCTGGCACCTGCTAATACTGCATATAAACAGTGGATTTAAATGTTACTTATTGCACCTGATCTCTCGCAGATAATACTGGCTTTAATATTGCAAAAAGAAAATGGTTAATTGTGTGAAATTTTGTTCCAGATCTAAACAGTGAAAGTTTTTGAAAGCTGAATTTTAAAAAATGAAACACGTTTCTCTTGCTTTATTGGATAGACGTTTTCTGTTAGTAGGGAAATGGTACATGCATAACTAAGATATTTTAGTTTTCAAATTTACATATAGGCCAATTCACATGCTAAGACTCTTAAATATACTAAGTATGAAGCATTTATTCCTTTTTGTTGTAGATCTACAAATTAAAACCAGGAAGCATTTTCATGCCCAAAGATGCAGCAGCTGTCTGAGTTATGAAAGCAGTGTTAATTCTTTCCTGAATTGCTTGCAACTTCTTTTTTTAATTTTTCTGTTCCCATTTCCCATCTAAATAAGTAACTTGTTTAAGTTACTAGGAAACTTGTATGCATAGTTAACCATGATCAGAAATAAGTATTAAGTTTATAGCTGGGTGCAGTAAAATGGTGATATCTTAAAACACTGCAGTTTTTAATAGATAACAGTATCAGCTGCTTTGAGTGGGTGTTTCCGAATGCTTCACAAGAGCAGCTTGAAGACTTGTGTGTGAAAAGAATTTATAACCTTTTAGAGCGTTCTTAACCAGATTAATTGTAGAATGGATGGCAACTTCTTCTGAAGAATTGTATGTATTGTGTGTATGCAGAACACCTCAGTGTTTAGAGAATGTGAACAATCACAGTACCAGCACGTAGCTTGTACTGCGCAAGAAGATCATTTTTGAAAGCGAGATTCCTGTGTTTTTCATGGATGTTGTTCTATTGATGGTGGTTTCCCCTGACTCTTTTTAGAGAAGCATACACCATGTCTTCTGTCGATTCATCAAAAGAAGATACAATGTCGTCAGAAAAAACGGATGAGAAACAACCTGAAACTGAAAACAAAGCTGAGGAAAGCGATGAAGATGAAGAAGAGGAGGAGGAGGAGGAAGAGGAAGAAGAAAAAGGTACTTGTTTTTCTATTGAATAAGTTTTTCTTTATTGAATGCTAAGCTACTAAATGGAGTCTCCTGTGATTTTTGGCTAATTGTACAGTTACTGAGGAGATTCCATGGTGCATCTGTCTCATGGGTCATAACAGCTTCCCAGTAGACTATAACAGGCAACGCTGAAAACAGTGGTGGTGATTTATCTCAGAAAAGATTGAAGGAAATGCCACAGAAGTCTTTGACTTCTATACTGAGGATTTTGTTGTTGTTGTTGTTGTTGTATAAAGTTTTTGATGATTATAGGAGGTAGTGTCCCTTATCAAATTATTTTTTGCCACTAACACTCTGAAGTGGTCCGTATTTGCAAAAGAGAAGCTTTTTAAGTGTGCAGTAGTTTTGGAAACAACACAGATGTCTTTGCTTAACTACAGTGAATTAATTTTCTGGGTATCCAAATGTAATTATATTGGGTCAGTGGAAATTCCATTAGACTAATTTTGGCAATAAAAAATTGTGGCAATATGATAGGATGAGCAAGCAAGGCAAGTTTTTTGTTGTGGCATGTAATTGAGGAGGGTAGTCAAGGAGTACAAAATAGGATGAAGGAACTACTATGTAAAAATATTAATTTCCATTGTGGAGTCTCCAGGCATCTGTTTCCAAAAGGAAAGCATTCGTGGAAATAGAGCTGTGATGTGGCACAGTGAAAACCAAGTCACTGATGCTCTTGGATCCTCGAAAGAAATTACATTTGTCTTTAGGAAAGATAGTACAAATATGCTGTTTGGAAAACAGCAGAGTCGTTAGAATTGGATTTTCAGAAATAACATTCTTGTGAACACACAAGTATATTTTGCTCTGGTTTTGGCAGTCACACACTGGTTTTGATAATGTTCATACAGGTTTTGAAGCTGCTTTCAGATGTTAGAGCCAGGACAGCCCATCTGTTTAAGGATAGTATTACTTGAGGTCAAGTATTTTAGTATGAAATGTTTAGGGGAAGCTTTAGCATTTTCTTCTGGAGTGGTATCATTAAATTAGTGATGTGCAGGGTATACATAAAACAATCTAAATGTATTCATTAGTAAGCAGTACCAGAATTACTGGGAATAATATTCCTGTAGTATTTGTGACACTCATATTGTGCCCTGCAGCGTCCTTCTCTGCATAGCCCTGGGATGTGGAGTACAGTCCTAATGAACTTGCACTTCTGCCTCTCCTGCTTCTGCTGAATTGTGAGGTTCCTCCAGTCCAGTAGTGGGAAGCAAATCTGTGTGCAGGCATCCTGGACTCTGCTTTTGCCCATCTGGTGGTAGTAGTCTTCTCGAGAGTGCTGTGTGTGGAGCTGTGTGCGGAGCTGTGTGCATACGGACTGCAGCATCCGTAGCATCCAGGACGGAGAATGTGCAAACAGTGTCAGTTTTGTACCTGAAAAAGGCAGTGAAAGGAGAGAAGGAGGGGTTTCTGAAAGGATGGGTAGTCCTGCAGTCTCCATCGTGGGTGAGGTTACCTTTAGGGAAATGCACAGTCTTATCTTCATGGTTATGCTGGATACAGGATTGTGGTTAAGAACTAGAGAGACTTCTAGTTATGTACATGCAGCTCCATAGAATCACGTTGGCTTATTAGCCAAAGGTCTGAAAGTGTCATAGTACCTGGTTTTATCATCATCTGTTTTTGCTTTGCTATTTCAAAGAGTCAGTGTTGTCACTTCAGTCAAATCTGCAATGAAGAATATTGTGTTAAAGGAAGCTGTCTTTTGCAGAAAAGAGTCTCATCGTTGAAGGAAAAAGGGAGAAGAAGAAGGTTGACCGACTGACCATGCAAGTGTCCTCACTGCAGAAGGAACCTTTTACAATTACACCAGGTAAGTTTGACTTCTCACGTAAGAATTGTGAGTGTTGGGAATGATAATGAAAACTCTAAAAAGAAGTTACTCGTTTGTTATAGATGAGACCTAACTTATGAGTCATGATCCTTTTTAAAATAATAAGGCTATTATATGAAAACCCTCTTTTATTCTGTAGCATCAGTTTAAACTGTAAATGTTACATGATGTTTAAACTTACTTGGAATAGGATCTTCAGTCCCTCACCTGCACTAACAAAGTCAGGAGCAGCTAGAACAGAAAGAAATGCCAAATCCTTGTACCCTAATATATCAAGTAAGGCAGGTAAAGAGCCTGTTCAGGATGCCTCAGTGATAGGAAAATGCCTGCTTAGTGTTTGACCTCTTATAATGTCTAATGCTATTTTTAAGTAACTTCTTTGCTTTTTATAAAAACAGTAGAAACTTTAAGTTATAAACACATAGGTATATATTAATGTGATGAATAGCATAATTGATTTTAATTGTTTCAGGAAAAGGACAAAAACTCTGTGAAATTGAGAGGATACAGTTCTTTCTGAGTAAAAAGAAGACAGACGAACTTAGGAACCTGCACAAACTCCTTTACAACAGGCCAGGCACTGTAAGAATTTCAGTCTTGTATATCCATTAGTTCTCACGTATAGTGAAAATGTTTGTAGTGCAGTTTTTTACATTTGCACATACGGATCTATTTCTTAAGTGCCATTTATTACAAACTACTCAGAAAATGGATATTTGCAGAACCAGTTAAGTAAATCTCCTCCTTTTAACTCCTATAAACTCTCTTCCTATAAAAATCCTGTGGCAAGGTGTACTAAACTGAACGTCTCTTGAATGTAGATTTTTCTTTTTTTTAAATAGTGGATTACCTAACAAGGATGAGTTGGAAACAATTTATGGTTCATATGCTGAAAGCATGCGGGTGACACTCAAAATACTCCATGTATTAATACATTGCTCGTTACCTACTATTTTTCTCCCTTTGGTTGCACAAAGCAGTAGAAAGATAAATGTGATAAAAATCACTATTAAGATGTTATATATAACAATTTTCCTAAGAGAATTAAAATATGACACGATCAGTTTTGTATTTAAGGATGACACTTAAAATACAATGGCAAAACTTCCTTGGAGTGGTTTATGTATAAGTGATTGGGCCTTAAATTTCAGAGTAAATATGACCCATTCTCCTTTCTAATGGAGGTAAAATGTGAAATTAAAGTAGATTACATTGCACTATTTCTATACATTTACTATAATTATTGGAACGTATTTTTAGTATCCTTGTGTCTTTTGGAGGCTTGAACAGCTAGCACAGAAACCAAGAACTGAATAGTACTGGTACAGATGTGTGGTAGCTCTAATATCTCAGACCACTGCTTCCGATGCAGTGTTTGTTTAAATGGCAAAGAATGATCAGTTGCCATAGGTATTCAGAAAAAGAATATATTGTTATGGTTTCAGTCAAAACTATATTTAATCAGAGTTTTTTGGGAACTCAGAATGCTGTTTAATATAGTGAAGGTCAGATCTTGTTATCTGTATGTGCTTTTAATTGCAATTCACATTTTTAATAAAACATACCAGTACCACCTGCAAATTTTCTTTAGGTGCTGGACAAAGCTCTTTGGAAAAGGAGCTCAGCTTTGGTAAAATTATAAACTAAGGGAGAAACAGCAGAAACAAAATTTGTAGGAGTATTGAAAGCGAGTTCAAATTATTCTTGATAGTGTTATAAAGATCTCAGAAGATTGAAAGATCTGGGGTTATCTTTTAACTTTTTTTTTTGTGTGTGTGAAAGGGTATGAAGTGAAAACAAAGAACTTAAATACATTTGTGATCTTGATGGGAGCACTTTTCCCATTAAAAGGGCTGTTGCAATGGAACTTCAACCCACGTCTGATGTCAGGTGTAATGGTAGAAGTTTAAAATTGGGTGGTACGTAAATGCAGAAATCGGTCCTGCTATATAAAAGGTTCAAAAATACAGTCATGGTCCTATCTAAGACTTAGAGAAGCTAGTAAAGCAAATCTACTGTAGGAGATTATAGAATAAAAAATAAAATTCCCTATTTTGTAACACATTACATGATAGAAAGCATGCAACAGTCTTCGTAATGTTGTAGTTTTGCAAACCTGTACATCATGCAGTACATTCTAAATGAGCTTGAAATGGCAGGTGACTTTGTCTAGTAAGTTATTAAAAGTACCACGATCACAAGAAGTTGAAGTTGATTGTTGTAGTTTGTCTGTCACGAGATAAGTAAAGGCGTAATCCATGTAAGTTATAACTTAAAAGGTGTAGCTTTGTCAACAGAAAGCTATATGCTAGAACAAATTTTTCTTGTATGAAAGATTAACAAATGTAATTGGATGAAGTCTTTTAAACTGCTTGCAATGAAAAGTAATCTGTGTGCTCTGTTCTAGGTTGCATCCCTAAAGAAGAATGTGGGTCAGTTCAGTGGGTTTCCATTTGAAAAAGGAAGTGACCAGTATAAAAAGAAGGAAGAAATGTTAAAAAAGTAATGATCTCTTGATACTTAACAAAGCTTAACTCATGCTATGCACTCTATTTTTCCTTTTTTTCTTCCAGAATTTTACTTGAGATTAAATTTGAACTATAAGCCAGGTGGCTGTTTATTAGAGCTGTACAGTTTTCTTGTGAGTTCATTTTAATCACACAAGCTGGTCTCTTAAGACAGCTTGAAATGTATTAAGAGTTAAATTGTGAACATTTTATTCACAATTCCTACATTCCTGGCTTTAACTATTGCATGCCAACTAGCAGATTCTTCTGCCAAGTGAGAGGAAAGCATTATTTCCCCAGGGCAAGCATAGTGTTGTGAACACATTGTACTTCATTCGTGGTGCCAACCTGCATCCTTCTATGCCTCAAAACCTTCCTGCTTCAGAAGCAAAGCCATTTCTGCTTATTATATATTAAACATACTAGAATTGCTGTGTAGCAACTAGTCTCACAAACTTTTTTTTTTTTTTTTTTATCTTCCTGCCTTGAGAACGNCTATAAGCCAGGTGGCTGTTTATTAGAGCTGTACAGTTTTCTTGTGAGTTCATTTTAATCACACAAGCTGGTCTCTTAAGACAGCTTGAAATGTATTAAGAGTTAAATTGTGAACATTTTATTCACAATTCCTACATTCCTGGCTTTAACTATTGCATGCCAACTAGCAGATTCTTCTGCCAAGTGAGAGGAAAGCATTATTTCCCCAGGGCAAGCATAGTGTTGTGAACACATTGTACTTCATTCGTGGTGCCAACCTGCATCCTTCTATGCCTCAAAACCTTCCTGCTTCAGAAGCAAAGCCATTTCTGCTTATTATATATTAAACATACTAGAATTGCTGTGTAGCAACTAGTCTCACAAACTTTTTTTTTTTTTTTTTTAAACTGTCTCCCTTCATAAACTGTTTTTCTGTCAACAGGAGAAGCTGCCGCAACTTAGTTTTGGCTGGACTGAAAGTGTTTAAAATGCCCTTGCATATTTGTGTAGCTAGTTGTAACAGATGAAAGAACTAATAACATCTATACAATATATTCTAAAACTGGGGGGTTTTTAGTCCCTGTTTGTTGACAGTGAAAAGGCTTCCAGAATTTGGAATTTCCAAATTTTTCTTCTTCAGATATGCAGTTTTCCAGTTTGTCAAATACATGGAAATCTTCAAGACAAACTCTGTCTCCTGATGGGAGTTTCGGCCATTTCCCATGGGTTTAATTGGATAATTCCCCTTATCAAGAAAAATAAAGAAAGTAATTTTGCACTTTTTTTTTGTATTTTTCATATGAAACAACTGCTGATTTAGTCTTCAGCAAATATTCTGAAACCTGGTCGCACTGGGTTGCATATGAATGTACAGAGCCCTGTGTGCTTCAGTTACTGTGGTAGCTTCTGCTGCTGTTTTAGCTCTGCGTGGAACACAAGCTGTTGGTCAGTTGGTTAATTTGTTCTGACTCTGTGGTTGATTTCTGCCTAGACTACACTTGCATGTCGTATTTTAACAGCATTGAACAAGATGAACAAAGGTCGACATGTATTTTGCAGAATCTTACTATTCAGGCTATAGAGCATAAAAAATGTAATAGTATTTTTTTACTATGCTTCTTTAACTTTTTTTTTATATTCTACTATACAAACATAAAGATTTGGGAATTCTGTTTTATTTTGCTTTATGTAATGTAGTGGTGATTCTTTGCTTAACCATAAATAAGACTGGAAGTTGATTGTGTATATATATTGTCAGGTGGCAGACACAAACCAGACAGCAGCTTCTAGCAGTCAAATCTCGACTGTTTAGAATGTGATACTGAATCTGGTTTTTTTTTTTTTTTTCCTCCAGATTTAGAAATGCAATGTTGAAAAGTATCTGTGAAGTTCTTGACTTGGAAAGATCGGGAGTTAACAGTGAGCTTGTAACCAGAATATTAAACTTCCTAATGCATCCAAAATCTTCAGGCAAGGTGAGATGCAGGTTGTTATGCTCACTTTTGTAGCTCTGTTCTGATGGAAAATGCATCTGTTCACTATTGCTCATTGTTTGCTTATTTCCGATGATGATACAATTACTGTTTTAATTTACTGAAGTACGAATGACTTCTTAAAAGAGAGTAGTTCTACTACTGCAGGCATCCATAATGGGTTGAGGACTTAAATAGAAATTCTGTTTACATGTGGGTGTACCCATTACACACTGTTAGTGCACAGAACTGTGAGTTCAACACATGGAGCTGATTAGGATATCCATCACCAAATACCAGTTAGCTTCTGCTTTGTGGGTGGAGGAGAATAGATGCATGAAAGGACAGGAAAATCAAGTGTCCAATGTTACCTGTGTTTGCTGTATCGGGCAAATGTATGTTATCACATTTGTACATCACCAAATGGAATTTGTTGCAGGGTACAACAACTTGGTTTAGCTAGTGTATGCTAGTGCACCAGATTCAGAGTGCCACTGCCAAGACTACTAAACTCTGTTGTTAATCTTCTTGGACTTCCAGTTTTTAATCTAGAAAGTAATGCTAAAATAGTTGCACTGTTGCTCAGGAAATTAAATCTATTCCCAACAAACACTGGTAAGTGATGTGAATAAGGGGTCTGCATGCTGCTGTAGGGACACAGGCACAGAGTTACAGCAAAATGCAGGTTTGCATTAGATGTGACAAAATTCCTGCCTTTTAAGTTTTCTGAGTTGTCGGCTGATTTTTTTACCAAAAGAAAAGGCTTGCTTTTATGGATTCTAGGTAAAAGAACAACCTAGAAGGAACCTTTCTTGCTTCCCTTCTCTAACACCCAGCCTCTGAAGATTGGTTTGCTCAGGGAAGGGGTGCACTTAGCGTGGAACTGAAATTTCATTTTGCTCAGCTCTATCTGAATAGTGAATATTTGCTTACTGCAAAATATTATGGCTTAAGTGTGGTACATAAAATAGTCCTGAGTTGTGTTAAGACACCTCTATATTTTTTACTATTCTTTCACGTGATTTGAAAGAATTTATTGTTTTAAAATTCACTTTTATATTCCTACTTGGATTACACACATCTATATTTTTTACTATTTTTTTTACTGTTCTTTCACGTGATTTGAAAGAATTTATTGTTTTAAAATTCACTTTTATATTCCTACTTGGATTACACACATCTCTTGTCTCTCAGCCATTGCCAAAGTCCAAAAAACCACAAAGCAAAGGTGGCAAAAAAGAGCGCAGTAGCTCTGGAGCAACAAGAAAAGCAAAGCGCACCAAGTGCCCAGAGATCTTGTCAGATGAATCCAGTAGTGAAGAAGATGAAAAAAAGGAAAAGGATGAGTCTTCAGAAGAAAAAGAAAGTGAAGATGAGGTAATGAGGGGTTTTGTTTGTTTTTCAACACTATATCATTGTTACCAATTGGTAACTCTTAGAACACAGAGTTGGGGAGCAAGTGATGTTTAACTGAAAGAAAAGGGAACACACCTACAGTTTTTAAGAGGTTTTCATAAATTTTTTGTGTGTTGAATTTAGAGAATCTTTTAGATAATAGGCAAAAGTTCTGGTTATTGGGTGTATGTATGCACCTTCTGAAATGGTTTGCTGTATGTCATTTTGGGGCAGCCAGGATTTCTAACGTAATTGATTGCATTTCTTGTATCATCTTGTGATGACTTTATTGTAATTTCATCATGTAGTGTTTGATTTGATACCTAACTTTGAATTCAGTAGGAGTCCCTGACCTACCTGACTGCATTGGTTTGGGATCTTGTTTCCATATTCCTCCTGGATTTTATATCTTCATCTCTCTCTGCAGGTTTTGTGTCTTAGATTAAAGTAAGCAACAGTTGGCAGCCTTAGAAAGTTCTCTGTACTCTCTGAAGTTTCTTAATCTCACCGTATTTTCTGTTTCCTTTGAACCTTTTTGCATACTAGGCGAGAAATATCAAATCATGGAATAGTTTGGGTTGTAAGGGACCTTTTAAAGGTCATCTAGTCCAATCCTCCTGCAATGAGCAGGGACACCTTCAGCTGGATCAGGTTTCTCAGTGCCTCATTCATCCTGGCCTGGAATGGTTCCAGGGATGGGCATTCTCCACCTCTCTGGGCAATCAGCATTTTTTGGTTGCAGCATTTCTTAAAAGAGTTAGGTTTATGACAGCTTTTAATCTACTATAGGTAGAAGGATGTAGGCAGTGTATCTGTTTTGCTGCACCAGCTCTGTGGGCATGGAGTGGCTGGAGTAAATTGTCCTCAGAGTGGACAATTTTACTTTATGGAAAAGAGGTATGGTGTGTTCAGGTAAAATCCATCATTTTAATTTTCTGATTTTTCTTCTTTGTAGCCCCCTAGAAAAGCAACTAAAAGAGAAAAATCTAAAAAGATTACTTCTAAAACCAAGAAAGCTGTGAAGGTTGCAAATGTCAAGAAGGCAGACAGCAGCACTACTAAGAAAAATCAGAACAGTTCTAGAAAAGGTAAATATTTTTAATCTTTCATACGTTGTCTTGTAGCTTAACTGGCATGCTTATTAGAAAGCAAGCTTTTGCACCTAATTATGAAAGAAAAAGGAATTTGATAAATTGTTGACTTGCTACTTGATGTTTCTTTTCTTGAAACAGTATTTAATGAAAAAAGCTGTTGGTTTGGGTATATTTCATGTAATTTCTGCTGTGTGCACATACAAAGTTTTTATTTGCATATAAACTGAAAGTATCAGCCAAGTTCTCCATTTTGCTGGAAGAACATCAGGAGAGTTCTATTTGGGCCTCTATAGTGGCTTTATGCGAATCTTGTAATTGATCCAGTGGTGTATATCCCATGTGCGTATCTTTGGTTCAGCAGCTTGATACGGGTTTTTTGTTAACATAGATATGGTTTCTCCATGCATCCTTTTGCAGTTGGTTTTCTCATATCTCATGATGTGCACGAAGGGTACGCAGACGCTGAGTTTCTTAACAGCTCTGTAAAGATTGCACTACTGAGGGTGGGAACAGTGGTGTCTTCCCAAGCACCTTTGCTGAAAAGGGCCTGAGCAGGGGAAGGTGGTTCTTGCAGGGCAACTCATTGAGGCCGTTCAGCAGTGGGCACTTCTGATAAGGAACACTGACAGCACTCGGGGCTCTTGCAGCAAGTCTGGAGCCAGTGGCTCAGGAAAGTCCAGAGGTCCTTTCCCACCTTAAATTCTCTGACACTCTGAGATAGCAGCCAAGTCTGTCTCAATTGTAGTCCAAGTTACTAATGCAGTTTATATCCGTACTGCAAAAATACTTCATTTAATCCCAGCATTGGCATATGCATGCTACAGCACAAGCATCAGGTCAGATTAGTTACCCTTCTTGTCAGTGCTTTGAGAAGAGGTGTGGGTAAACTGTTAGGCATAGAATTATGCTAAATTTCTTTCATAGCCTTATTTCTCAGCAGGGTAAACTGGCCTGTGCTGTACTCAGTGTACTTTCAGTTTGACTACTGAAATGTGCCTGTGTTGTGTGTACACCTTATTTTGTCATCAGCATGTATATATACACACACACAAATGTTATGTGTTTTTCATATAAGCTACATAATATATTCATAATTTCTTATTTACTCCTCTTGCATTTCTGTTTCCAGTGTATGTTTGCAGTATAAAAATCAAAATGTTAAGTAGGTCTTTCTGTAAGGTCATTATCCAGTTTGCTTGGCATCCGCTCTGAATTTTGTCTTGTTGGCGGTAGAGGAACTGAGTGGATGTTGGAGTCATTCAGTCCAATTCCTTTTCTGCTGCAAAAGATTGTAGTAGTGTCCTGTGCTCCTTCACTTAATTTCATTTACAAAGTTCTCCTTGTTGTTCTCATGGTGTTTCTGATAGTAAGTTGGCAAAGTTACATTGCAAAATTATAAGATCCTAGTGTTCAGCACTGCTAGGGAAAAAAAGAAATCCAAACTCCTTTTTAAAGGAAATAAATGTTTTTTTTTTTTTTTTAGGGCCATAATACCTCAATTAGAACTGTTGTAATAAGTCTTTGTCATTAGTTTGATAGATTAAATTAGTCCCATACTTTTTAGAGTTCTTGTTGATTTGTAAACTGATAGTTCATCAAAAATTACACAAATTCTTAAATAGATGTAGTACTGATAGCATTAGCTTTGTTTTTAAATGGATGGTCTAGCATGATGTCTTATTTTAAAGGAAAATATCTGGATTGGATGTTTGTGGAAAGTTCTGATGGCTTTTATTTTTAAGGGAGAAAGCAGACAAACTGAAAACCTTCTATTACAATCCAAATTGTTCTTCATATTTAGAAAGTGAGTCTGAGGATAGTTCAGATGATGAACCTTTAATTAAAAAACTGAAGAAACCACCCACAGATGAAGAACTGAAGGAAACTGTCAAGAATTTGTTGGCCAATGCAAATTTGGAGGAGGTTACAATGAAACAAATCTGCAAGGAGGTAAGTAAATAGTTTGGTAGTCTCTTTATAGGTAGTGGATTGTTTGTGAACTGACTTTTATCATCATTTCAGAAATAGAGGCTTATACTCTGCACTGTTGTTCAGAAACTAAACAGTTTTGCATTGGTTTATTTCCTTGCTAATAGCTATAACATTGAGAGCTTTAATCTTTAGATCTGCAACACTGATATGCACATTAAAAGGGAAATATTAAAATTAGCTACCTGGGAAGTAGCAGTATTACCTCCAAACAAAGTACCATGTATGACAGTAAAAATCTGACGTGTTTAGATAGTGCACCAGCTTTGTTGCTGTCCATCGGGGAGGGCTGTGTCCTGTGCTCTGGGCATTTCTGCTGCTCACCTTGCACACTCATTCTTCATATGTTAACTTTCTAAGTCCATTCAGCTGTCACCTATCTACCAGAATAGTTCTCAGCTGAGTTAGTGAGTTGAATCAGTTCAGCAAGAAATCCATTAACAGATGGATCAGGTGGAAAACATGTGGCCAGAAAAGGGAAAGGTGGGGAAAAGTGACCCAAACAAACAATACAGTTACCTTGGTATTTTCTGGTTAACACACAAGTTTGGTTTCTTGGTAATTTCAAGATGTTGTCTTGAGAAAATTAAACCAGAAGTTATTCTTACCAGAAAACTGAATGTAACTTTTTTTTCATATTTATAGTCATTCTAGAAGTCTGAAATTTGGTATGCTGAAATAAAATACTCTGAATTGGTTGTCAGTGTTGGCATCTGTTTTTTGTTTGGTCCTCTCCCACCCTATTAACAAAAGAGTAGTTGTGGAATAGCACTCAAATATGTTGAATCTTCTGTTAGTCTCTTGAAAGGATCACAGTTTTACTTACTATCAAATACCAAGGCTTATTTATTTTTCATTAATTGTTTAGCTTTCTACACTAATACAGGGCTATCTGACTAAAGAGAGCATTTAAACAAAAACTGGAGAATTCTTGCTTGTGTGATACGGCAAGCTAGGCATTTCAGTTTGTTGATGTGAAAAATTATAGTATGGGTTTAGTCAGTGACCAAACATAAAATAGTACATCTGTGTAAATATTTATGTGGTCAAAATAAGGACAGGAAAATAAGCTTGTGTCTTTCCCTAACGAACAGAGGGCATTTTGGCAGGTGTAGTACTAGAAGTACCCACATCAGTTTTTGCCTTAATTTCATTTAAGCTTCTTCGATTTATACAATGCATTGAATGAAAGAAATTTGAAGTTTGTTTTGTGGTTTTGTTTTACTTCTTTTTTAGGTGTATGAAAAATATCCTACTTATGATTTATCTGACAGAAAAGACTTTATTAAAAAAACAGTCAAAGAGGTAAAAACTATCACTTAGAAAATGTTCTGGGTTGGGGGGGGTTGTTTTTTTTTCTCTTCTGCCCGGCATGGCATCCTCTCACACCAGTTTTAACAGCCTCCTATATAATATTGAAAGTTTAGTGCTTGCCTAAACTTAAACCTCTGATGTTTGGTTTCATTTTTTTTTCCCCTTGTCTTTCCCTCTTAAAAAAAATAATTGCTTTGGATTCTTTCCTTAGCATGCCACTACTACTCTCATGCATTTCTTTGGTAGGCATAACTAGAATTGACGTTATGATAGTTTTTAATGACTTGTACTCTGAAAGCTATGAATTTGCTTTGAATTACAACCTTGGCTGCAAGATGCACTCTAATTCAGGCACTGGCCACATACATATCGCAATGCATGAGGTTGTACGAGCTCTGCAGACCTGTCAGCTAAGGCAAAAGGGAATAAAGATGCATAGCTTTTCTCTATGTGCTCCTGGTAGTACAGTTATGATGATGTTGCCTTTGAGTTTGCTGTGCTGAAGATCAGGCCTTATCTACTGTACTTATGACAGAGGGGTTTTT
>VYZQ01007256.1:0-10240 GCA_013400655.1 Mystacornis crossleyi | reverse complement strand
CAGCGGTCAGACTTCACCTTTCTCTCATTTGCAGTGAGGATTCAGAAGACAAAGATGTGAAGACTAAGAAAGAGGATTCACACTCAGCAGGTAACTGATTGCATTGCACTGATTGTGTATCTTTAAATCGTGGCTCTTCACACCTCTGAGAGCTGCAGGAGTAGGATTTGAGACAGAAAAGGAATAATTCTGACTTACTCCAAGTTGGATGCTGCCTCTGCTGCTGTTACTTCCCAAGCTGGTCTGGGATAATGTTTTGTGTAATGTGGTGGTCCTATAAAATTTCCTTTCACAAGTGGATAGATCTCTTGATCCCTTCCCTGTAGTTTTTACCCAGAATGAGACAAAAGACTTCATCTCGGTGCCTTCTCCTTGCAGATGAAGATTTTGGCAGTGAAGATGATGACGTAGGAGCTGACGATGGCAAAGCTGACAGCGACTACGAGAGCTCTCAAAAAAGCAAAAAAGGAAAGAAGGCAAAACCGGACAAGAATAAGAGAGCGGCCTCCAAATCCAGGAAAAGGCCTGCAGGTAAAAAAAAAAAAAGAAAAAAAAATGATTACAAGTGTTTGCAATGAAAAATATTGCCGAGGGTCTTCCTTGGGTGAGTAAGGACGGTGTTCGTGGGGTTGAATTGTCCTCAGAGTAACTCAGTGAGTGTTCTGAGCCCCTCACGAGTGAGCTGCCCCCGTGCTGCCTCCAGGCAGGAGCTCTGTGCTCTGTACTCACCACTCCTTGGGGCCTTTCGCTGCAGAGGACAGCGAGGATGAGAAAGAAGATCACAAAAATGTTCGTCAGCAGCGGCAGGCGGCGTCCAAAGCGGCCTCGAAACAGCGGGAGATGCTCATGGATGATGTGGGGAGCGAGGAGGAAGAGCAGGAGGATGATGAGGCACAGTTCCAGGAGAGTGAGTAAAGGGGATCGGAAAAAGGGGCACGGCTGGGACGCCGAGGACATGAACCGTGCTCCTTAGGAACTTCATTTTGACTGTGGGTCTGTCCTGCTTGGGGTTTGCACGTCGGCAGTTTGTGTTCCGGGTTTGCAGCCAAGGTGGGGGGGTGTTTTCCAAAAATCTGTTTCTCTGTAAGCAGCCCTAAAGGATAATTGTAAAGCTCTCAATGCTTTTTTGCTGCTTCTTGCTGTCCCTCTGGTTCTGAGGCGTTGCTGCTGTAAAAACCCAGTCCAATTTTGTGCCACAGCAGATAAATGGAAGCCCACGAGGTCTCCGAGTCTGTGGCCACAGTTTAACTGGCAGACCTCAGCTGGATCTTCAACTCCCTTTCCTTTCTTTTCCCCCCCAAAACTTCCATTTCCTTACGCTTCCAGCAGATTCAGGAAGCGATGAAGACTTCCTCATGGAAGATGATGATGACAGTGACTACGGCAGTTCAAAAAAGAAAAACAAGAAGGTCTCCAAGAAATCCAAGCCAGAGAGGAAAGAAAAGAAAATGCCCAAGCCCAGGCTAAAGGCTACAGGTGAGTCTGTGCAGAAGAAGTTACTGGGTTTAAAACTCGGGTTTTCTTTTTGCTGCAGAAGACTTGGGAGGAATCTCGGGGTCACAAACATCCACGCAGATGCTGAAGGGCCAAAATGCCACGATGTGAAGCAGCAGTGTGGAATTACAAGCTGGCTTTCAATTCTTTAGGGGCTGAATTGGTACCTGTGTCTTGTTAGTAAAAACTGATAATACTCAAGACCTTCCCCACTGAGGTGCTGCGTTCTCACTTCCTGTGTCTCACAGCCAAACAGTAACAATTTGTGGATTTGTTTGGGACTTTGTGACCTTTTTAGGGTGGGAAGATCCGAACCGAAGGAATTTTCAAACGATGATAGCAATGTGTGTTGTGGTTTGACAAGAGCTGTGTCCCTTTATGGTGTCACATCCAACAATTAGTCAGGCTTCCAATTAAACAGCTTTTAAACCTTAGATTGCTCTTCCCTTCAGCTTTGCTGATCGGGAGTGCAAAACACACACGGTGGGTGTGGTCAGACTGCTGCTGAGTGACTTTAAATCCCGCTGCTGGTGTCACACAGTGTGAGGTTTCTCTGCCTTTGCTGCTGCTGAGTTTTACGAGGTTTTTCTCTTTGCAGTGACCCCCAGCCCAGTGAAAGGCAAAGGGAAGGCAGGTCGCCCCACAGCTTCCAAGGCAACGAAAGAAAAGACCCCATCCCCCAAAGAAGAGGATGAAGAGCCTGAAAGTCCCCCAGAAAAGAAGAAATCAGCCAGCCCTCCACCAGAGAAGTCAGGGGATGAGGGATCCGAAGATGAAGCACCCTCTGGTGAAGATTAAAATGGCAGTTGAGGAAAATCTTTGTTTAAAAAAAAAAAGAGAAAAAAAAGAAAAAGGAAAAGAAAACATACTTAGGGGTAGAACACGGTTTTGGCTGTGGCTTGACTCATGGGCTTTGAATGCTGTCTTTACTTTCAGCTGTTTAATACAGTGTATCCTTTTTTAATAAGAGGAAACCCTTCTACAGTAATATTTTGAAGTCAATGTTCTCTGTTGGCCATTCCGTTCTCCCTCCCCTGCCAAACCTGAAAAGCCATTTGAGACAAATTAACAGACCGTTCAATATTTTATTTTTTTTCAAGGGATACTGCAGTTGAGAAGCAATAAGGTTTGAGACTGATCTGTGGAAACCATACTTACAAATCCTTAAGTAGAATAGATTTTCCCAGTGCTGGTAAGAGTTGTTTAAAACTATTATTCTGTATTTGGAATATATGGAAAAATAATGAGCCTCTGCTTTAACAGACTTTGAGACGAGTTCAGTCTCAGCAAAAATGTAGTTGATCTAATTCCAATGGAGGAAGATGAAACACGGGGAGGAATCCTGTGTTTCTTGGATTCAGGCACGTTTTTCATGGAAAGCAATCAAGAAACTCGGAGATGGTCCAGTGTCTTTGATTTAGAAAAGACCCTCCAGTCAGGATGGGAGATCTTTTGTCTCTGCTGGGTAGAAAACTGTTCTGCTCTAGGCAAATTGCAGCCCGTTCCAGACAAATTCAGATATTCAACCTCCAGCCTTCCCACCTCCATTAACCCTTCTTTGATTCCTCCTGTAGATGGGCACAACAGGGAAGAGAAATTGCAAACCGTTTTCAAAACTGCTTTCCAGTTGGTATCGTGGAAAATGTGTTCGTTCAGAGTTTTTTTCCAAGGAAAAAGGAAAAAAAAAATTTAACAGCTAATGTAAAATTCAATTCTTCAGCTTTCGGGGCGAGGGATGTCCTTTTGTGGGTGTGAGCAAAGGATTCCTGTAGTGCTCTGGTCAGTTTAGATCCCATGAGTCAGGCCTGAGTGTTTTTCTTCCCTCCCTCCACTGTCCTCAGCAAAGCTCCGGGGATCCCTGGCAGAGGGGGCACAGCGGGCACTGGGCAGCTCCAGGGTGCCATTCCCTGTGCCCGCCCTGCTCCCTGTGGGATCTGTGGGATCTGCTCCCCCCCTCCTGCTGGCCCTGCTCCCGAGGGCTGGGAGTGCTGCTTGGGGGGCTGGAGCTGGGAGGAGCTGGAGTCGGGATGTCCCTGGCAGAGCAGGACGCTCGAGGTGCGTGTGGTGGCATTTTAACGTGGTTTTATCCAAGCAGCCATATCCTCCCTTTCTTTTTTTATTTTCAAAACTTCCATTAAACTCCACAAAGCCTTGGTTTTCAAACCCGGAGGCAGAGGTTGCTGCCGTGTTTGTTGGTGGAAACGTTGAAAACTGGACCTGCCATTTTTATTTTTATTTCTCCTTAAACCCTCTGTGCTTCTGTCCGTTGCTCACAGTTCTCTTCCAGCTGACGAGCTTTGCATCCTTCTTGGCTTTTTGGTTTCTTTTTTTGTCACAGAACTACACATTTTGTCACCAGCCTCTTGAAGGTAACATAAGGCAGCTAATTAGTTGGGATTTGTGGTGCACGTGGGCACCAGATTGTGAATCCTGTTTGGGATTTTCGAGAGCTCTTAGATGTGGCACACTAAACGTGGTCGGGAGGGACACAGAATCCGTAGGGAGCTGAAGATGCTGAGCACAGTGTGGAGCCTCCAGGGGGAATGGAATGTTCCTCCAGCAGCTGAGTGATTGTCTCGTGTGATCCCCGAGCCCTGGGTTTTATTGAGGCTGGGAAATTCCTTTACCTTGGCTTATAAAAAGTGGAAGTTCTCTAACGTTCTTTACTCTCATGGAACTACTGTTGCCGTTACAATAAAGATGATGTTGTTTCATTGTAAATCTTATTTTTTTTAAATTTTTTTTGTTTTTTTAAAGCGGTTTGATTTTTTTTTTTTTTTTAATTTTTTTTTTTCCAGAACAGCTTTCAGGCTGCTGGGAAATCTCAGCCTTGAAAAAGAAGTGAATGTAATCCCCTCTCCTCTTCCACACCTCTTCCCACCTGCTGGATTTCTGGGAGAGCAGAGCCTCTTGCATTCCCTCAGCTTCTGGGGTAATATGGGGAAAACAAACGGCCACATTTTCAAAATAAAAACCATTTGGGGGTAGCAAACACTTCTGCAATTGTCTGGTTCCCAGAGCTGTTCCCCTGCAGTCCAGACTGTGTTTCAAGCTACTCCTGCCCATTGGGTTCTTGGACAATTCCAGGTGCTCTGGTTCCTCACCTGCCAGACCAGGTGTTTTCTGCAGGCTCTTATTTTGTGAATCTCACCTAAAATAGATTTTTGGTCTGGTTATTTTTTCTTCTAGCACGATTAAGCCAAGTTGAGGCAGTGAAAAATCCTTTCTCTCTTCTCAGTTCAGTTTTGGATTATTTTATGCCTGGCAAGTTTGGCCCTTTATTTGACAAAACTTCTGCTTTCTCACACATGCATTTCTCATGAGCTGGAGGCTGCCTGATGCTATTTTCTGAGTGTGTCACAACCCAAACACTATGAAAATCCTGCATTTGGGGGATTTGGTGACTTTTTCTGAACCTGTTCTGCTGATGGGTGCAAACACTAAACCCTCTTGGCTCCTCTTAGGAACACAGCAGCTTCACGTTTTTACAGACAGAAGAAAACTGTCGAGGTGAATTCTTTTGTTATTTTGAGTATTTTTATTTTAGCACACAACGTTTCTCAGCAGCAGCAAACTCCACCTTTTTAAATGTCCGTTGGAATTAATTTATATTAAACGTTCTGGAAGGAAAGCTGGGAAAAAGCCTTTCTTTGGGAGCGTGAAGAGATTTTTGTGGAGCAGAAAGTTTCATTCAGAGAAGGAGGCTTTGAAAAGGTTTTCTGTTCCTACAGCTGTAGTTCTGGAGCCTTTGCAGAGAGGTAAAATGGATTTATTCCCAAGTTCAGTCAGCCTCGAGCCCTGCCCTGGTCTCACTCTTAAAATTTCAGCTCAGACCTTCCATCCTGTCTCCTCCTGTGCATCCCGTCCCCGAGTCCTCACCAGCACCTCCAGCTCTGTGGTTTATACTGACAGCCCTGCCCTGAGCTTGGCCAAACGGGTCAAAATCAGCGATTCCAGCTGGGATTTGGTGCTGAAGATGGGTTTGGTTCAGTTCCAGCGGGGTCAGCAGGGGCACGAGGGCCGAGCTCGGGGGGCCAGGAGGGGCTGTGGGGAGAGCAGGGCCGAGAATGGGGGCAGCTGAGGAGCTTTGGATCACTTTTAATTGAGAGTGAGGGGAGAGAAGCAGCAGCCCTTGGGTGCCCCGCCAGTGCCAGGTGCCAGCTCTGAGCCCGCGCAGCTCCTGTGCCAGCACAGCTGAGGCACCACCATTCCAGAAATCGGCAATTCCGGGGTTTTTTTTCCTTTTTTTCCTCTTTTTTTTAAATATTCCCTCCACTGGTGATGGTCACAAAGGTTCACCAGCCCCTGAGGCACCCAGGCGAGAGAGGGAGGGAAGGAAACTGTAACATGCTGGAAGCTTTTGGAGCTGTAGAAAACTGGTGCTTTGCTTTCTGTCATTTGTTCGTGAAGTGTTTATTTTTATAACAGATCCTGTCGTTGAACACACGGTTCCTAAAAGCTGTGGACTGATCCTTGAGTTTAATATTTGATGGAGAATTCATTCATCTGTCGGAGGGGGGAAGGACACGGAGCAGGCGGATATTTTAAAGGGACACTGTCACAGGACAGCTGCTGGCCTTCGGGGTCTGTGAGTTTGGGGGGGGTTGCTGTCCCATCTGTCCACGGAAATTAAATATTCTCTATGTACATCATCAAACAGAGCATTTCCCCTCGGCTTTGAGTGTTTCCCTGCAGTTTTGGGAGGCTTAAATAGGAGTTCTGATGGAAGGAAGCGTCGCTAACGCTGTTCTGGCTGTCCGGGAGGATTTGGGGCTTTTTTGAGCCCATCGGAGCAGGGAGAGCCCTTGGGAGAGCTCCCCGAGCCCAGCCTTGCTCTCAATCAAATTCCAGACTTCCCACTTGAGCAGCTGAATGTCTTTTCACAGAACTCTCTCTGTCAAACAGGAAATCTTTGGGAAGTGCAGCCCGGCCCTGCCAGGCGCTGGCAGTGCCACCCCCGCTCGTGCCCCGCAGCCGGCCCAGCATGCTCAGTGTGACTGCAACCCCCCGGTGTGCAAACGCTGTGTATAGTGGGGGCGAGGGTTTTTTATATATATATTTTGGGAGGGGTGGGGGGGAGCGGGGTGGGTGGAGATCCTGGAATCAGCTTAAGCCAGACTTCAGTGTGTGTAAAAGCCCCCGAAATCTTTCGGTGTGTGAGTGCGCGGGTGCGAGTGGGAGCGTCTGACATCCCCGGTCCCTTTGTGTTCTCAGCATTTGTGAGGTTTTTTGCTTCCTTTTTTTTTTTTTTTCCTTTTTTTTTTGCCCTCCCCTTCCTTCCTGCAGAAGCAATTGTTACGAAATGGGGGGGGGGAAAAAAATTGTAAATAAGAGCTACGTAATTTCTTTTTTTTGTTGTTGTTGTTGTTGTTTGCCATCGTGTCACAGCAAACCCTGAGCGAGCAGCGTGAAGGTGGAGGAGGAGACTCCAGGTAGGGCCTTGGGCCTTGGGCAAGGCTTCATTTTCTGGTATGCAATGGATATTTTGTCTTGAGTGTCTGCAATCCCCTGGTGAGCTTTTTGGAAAAAAAAAAAAAAACAGGCTCTTTGCGGTTCCCCATCTTTTTTTTTTTTTTTTTTATTCTTATTTTTTTCTTTTTTAATTTCAAAAGCAGAAAAAAGGGGCAGCTGCAAACAGTCATCACCGTGGGGTTGGGAACTCTGGACAACACTGAGATCTAGCATGGTACTAGGAGTTAAGTCTGAATGTAACATTAATGCTTTATTTAAAGTTAAAAACAAACACTTTTTTTTTTTTTTGAGGGGTTGAAGTGAACATGACCGCTGACCATGTTCGTGAAATTTCTAGATGCAAACATTCATTGGTAGAATCGTGTGATGGTCTTTTGTGCTACTTAATTAATTTGACATATTCCGAGTCTCTGTATGTACCTGCAAAGAAAGAAAAACAAAAAAAATAACAAAAACCCTGCTTTGCTTTTCTTGAAAAAGGGTTCCCAGGACTGCATACCTGCTCCTGAGCTCTGTTTTAAGTATGTGTATCCTTCGCTTGTATTTTGTATTAAAAAAAAAGAACCACGAGGAAAAAATGAACCCTTTATTGTTCAGCATGTTGGAATTGTGTCCCCTCTTTTATTTTTCTCCTTTTTGGAATATATTAAGCAACTCATTCTTCTGTATCTTTTATTTTCTTTTGTAAACTTTTTGGTTTTGTTTAAAAATGGCTTTATAAAAGGGCTTTTATAACCCACGAGCACGCCTGGTGTCATTTTTCTGCTGCTCAGAGGGATCATCCTGTGTGCTCTGAGAGGTGAAGCGAGTTCATCTGCCCGCATCTCTGAGAGCTTTGGGCTGAAATCCTTGGAATTCTCACAATTGGGGAAGTCAGGTTTGGGCCAGGTGTGACTTTCCCATCGTTACCTGAGAGCTGGAGGGGGAGAATTAAATCATCCCCAAACCCCGTGCTTTCCCCAGGCCCTTCCTGGAGCTGAAACTTGAAATTTTAAGGTCCAAAACCAATTTGAGGGAGCGAGGAGAGGAGGGACAAAGCCCTTGGAGCTCTCCCTTCGCGTGTCCCAGCCGATGCTCGGCGTGTCCGGACGGAGAAGCTCCATCGGGAGAACTCATCCCTGCCTGCTGTCCTGGCAGCCCTGGGCGAGGACTGGCCCA
Organism: Mystacornis crossleyi; assembly: GCA_013400655.1. Taxonomy (NCBI): domain Eukaryota; kingdom Metazoa; phylum Chordata; class Aves; order Passeriformes; family Timaliidae; genus Mystacornis; species Mystacornis crossleyi. Next base: position 2,116 of record VYZQ01007256.1, on the reverse strand, counting down.
GCCACGGCTGCTGGAGGTCACTCCCGGAATTTTGCCCACCAACAAATCCATTGCGGCAGATTCCAGCCCGCTCCCGGCTCGGATTTTGCCGGCTTTGGCTCGGTTTGGATGCCCGGGCGTGGCCGCGCGGTGCCGGCAGGCGGCGCTGGGATGGCGCCCTCATCCCTCCTGCCTTCGGGATGAGCTGGGAAACCTCTGGAATTCCCCCTAAAAGCGGCGCTGGACGCGTCCCCTGGCACGGCTGGCACCGCTCAGGGCAGAGCTTGCGCTCAACTCGTGCTCTGCTCCCGCGGCTGTGTCACAAATGGAATTCGTGCCTTAAAAATTTAAAACCTTGGAAAGCCTGGCTGCTCGGGACGCAGCAAATTGCAGAGCGAGCAGCTTTGGAGGGTTTTGTTTTTTTTTTTGCTTTTTTTTTTTTTGGCTTCTTCCGCTGGAATTTGGGGGGTGTGTGTCCCCGGTGGGATGAAGGAAACGGAGACACCCCAATAAAGCTCTGGGCTGGGGGATTGGTTTGACTGAGGGTTCACGGCCACACCCGGGGCTCGCTCTCAGCTCCAGCTCCGCGCTTTTGTGTAGCCCAGGAAATGGGGGTTTTGTGTGTTTGGGGTTTTTTTTTTGTTGTTTTGTTTTGTTTTCCCATCGATGGAGGTCAAGTTCAAGTGCTGCTGTGGAATTCACTCCCCCATGGATGCCGAGCAGGGAGAGTGCCTCGGAAAAGTCGAAGCTGAATTTAAGTTTTCAGCTCAGCTTCGGCCCTCGGCCCCAGAATACTCCTTGCGGTTCTCTCTCCTGCGTGGGCACAGCCAACGACTGAAACCCCCCCTGCACAAACCCCTCTCCACCTCTGCCCCTTCGGGAATATTTCATTTACCCTCCAAGACTCTAAATTTCGCTGTCTGTCCAAGAGCTGGCTTCACATTCGCTGGGGATTTGAGCGCCCGGACGAGGAGCTGGGATTTTGTGGGGTTTTGTCTCTTGGGTTGAGTCACGGCTGTGTTGGGGGCAGATAATGGCTCGGGCAGAACCACATTTCCTCCGTCACCCTCGCCTCTCTCCCGGGGCATTTCCAGCTGAGCTCGGGGCCCTGGAGGAGCTTTTGGGGTTTCATTATCAACGAGTGCCTTCCCTGACCACAGGGCTCCGCTGGTTGTGCTCGTTACAACCCTTTTCAGATATTTTTTGATTAATTGCGGTGGTTTGAGCCTGAGAACTTCTGGTTTCCTCCTCTCGTGAGATCGAGCCAGTACTGAATTTTTTTCTTTTTAAAGTCTCTGCTTGTAATTCTCTCTTTTTTTTTTTTTTCTTTTAGCTAAATGGTTTTCTGAGTGTTTTCTGAAGGTGATGTTATTGTAGTGTTTCTGCTTCACTTCCTGAGAAATGAGTGAAGGACTAATTTGAGTATAATCCAATTTACCACACTGAGCTGTCATTTCTTTTTCCCTAAACTGGCCCTATTTTTTTTTTTTAATTTTACTTCACTGCTGATTATGACACTGGATTTGAAGCAGTTTCTGTTCCCAGTTCAGCCCATTAATTTTAAATTAATAAGTAACACATTTCTCAGAGGCAGAGCAGGTCTCACATTTGGAAGTGACTCACTTCTTTCATTCCCATTCGACTGGTTTTACACCTTTAAATAAAACCACTTAAGTGGCTTTGAAACATTTTCCCCATTTCCTTCTTTTGGGCAGCAAGGTGCCAGAAGGAAAAAGAAAACATCCATGGGTGCAAGTCCTTGTTCTCACTCTGGAGCCTCCTTCTCCCCACAGCACCGAGGGCTTTAAAGTGGAAAAAAGACCGAGCTGGGCAGTTTAACAACTTATTACCTGTGATATTGCATTTTCCCAAGTGCATTAATGCAAACAGGAATGTTCTTAATGGCCCGGGATCGCCCTGGCAAAGGCAGCTGTTATTAAATGTTGTAATCTCGGCTCACATCTCAGGGCAGCCTGCTGGGTGTTTGTTTACTTCCAGAAATGTGTCCTCAGCCTGCTCTGAGTTCAGGGATTCTGCCTTGCCCCGGCTGGGTCTCCGTGCTGGGAGAGGACCCCAAAATCCCAGAACGGGTTGGCGTGGAGGGACCTTGAAGCTCAGCCATGGGCAGGGACACCTC
>VYZQ01007247.1:0-19604 GCA_013400655.1 Mystacornis crossleyi | reverse complement strand
TGAAGAACTAAACAAAGAGCTATAATTGAATGAATGGAAGATGATGAATTGAAAGGAAATGCGTAGTTTGGAACTGTGAAAATAGGTGGTGACTCCAGTCTTAACTAAAGAAACATGCAGTATATAAATGGCTTTTCTGCTTTATGCTAGAAAACACTAAAATACAAACATCCATAAGGACAGAGAGAAAAACAGAATATTAAATCACGAAACATTAAATATATAGAAAAGAAGTCTATAGAAAATCATTAACCTGAGAAGAATACATGCCAAAATACATTTGGAAGAGAAAACATGATTGAAATAGTGATTTAAAGGATAGGAAGAAAAACCTTAGAAAGCATGTAGAGCTAAGCACACACAGCTATATGGAAATGCAAACCAAGGATGCACTTGAACAATGGTCCTCTCCAGTGCAAGTGACAAGTGCTATGGACAGACATACTCATAAGAGTTTACGGTCTCCAGAGGATTTTCAAAGATCTTTTTGTTGTTGTTCCAGCTTTTACTTTCACAGACTACGACCTAACAAAGAGCAGTGTGGCTGGCCACAAGATCAGAGACCATCTTTCAAGTTTTGCATTTTATTAAGGGGTTTTTTACCCCTTAATCTGTAGAATTATTTTTTTCTCATTTTTATTCCCCCTGGAGATTCTACTCTATATTTGCACTTCTCCTTGGGCAGCTCCTGCTAACCAGATCTTTCCTATTTTTTGCTCATACTTGCTACATCTTTCGTAACATTTCTTATCTAATGCTGTCCATAGCAGTTGCATCATCCTTTCCTTTTCCAGTTCTTTCACCCTGAACCTCTGAGTCTTTTTCCTTATTCTTATATCCTGAGAAGAACATTTTTCAATCCCTTGAAAGGATTTTACTCTTTAGAATTGGTTCTTATGTAAAGCCGTTGAACTTTAGGATGGTTCTGTAAGCCACAAATGTGGCATGCAGAACAATCATTTTATTTGAATTTCACAAAGACGCTAGGGCAAAGCGAAGAAAGCAATTCCTCATTTTTGTGGAAGGAAAACAAAACTTCTGAACTATAATGAAGGAAAAATATGTAAACTTAAATGTTCTAAGACGAAAATTCTCAGCAGAAGAATAAAATGGGAAAAAGAAGATTGGCTGCCAAGGCATTCAGTCATTGATGTGCAGGTTCAACAGGCAGCTACTCTGGCAAAAACTTCCTCAGCCAACCCTGACTCTGCCGAGTGGGATTGCTGGGCACAGGAAGTTGTTACTTTTTTGGAAGACTGCAGCAGATTTTCCCACATAACGTGACTCAGCCTTCATAATTACTTTTCAGCTGTATTGTGATGAACTGCTTCTATAAATGACAAGACACTGTTCCCACTACAAGTACAAAACCTCAGAATTATGTGGCTATAGTAGCTTTTCAATTTTGCATTTTAGGCATCAATACACAGGTAATATTTGTAACATTTTCAAGAGAAATAAAGAATGTAATGAAATTACTTAAACTTAGCCTGGGTCTTTGCAGGTTACCTGAACTTAATAAAATGTAGGTCAAGTTTGATTTATATATCCTTATTTTATTTTACTTCCTCCATGGCTTATATTGTTTGAGGAACTCCAGCTTTATCAGACTCCTTAGTAACTCCTCAGGCAAAAGAAAGCAGACAGTCATCTCTCTCTGTTTCTTTCTATTTATTTTGTATTTTAGAATATGTCACATCTTCCTAAAATGGAATTTTTGTGATTGATTTTCTCTGATTTATCACAGAATAGCTTTTGGTGTTTCAGGGCTTAAACACTGCAAAATATATCAATTAATAGCCTGTGGCCTCCTGCCTGAAAACATACCTGAGGCATGTATTAATGGACCAATAAAACATGGCCTGTCATACCTTCATGTTATATTCCCATTCCATGTGAACAAGCCTGCTTCCAGAGTTTGCCACAGGCAATCTGGTATTTCAACTCTGTGCCTGTTTTAATCGCTGATAGATTTTATCCACTTTCTGTCAAATCCTGAACACTGGCATTATGAAATGTTTTGGTTTTTTTCATGTTCATTAATGCTTTACTTTAGTTCTGTTTGGTTTTGTGGTGTCTATTCATCGGAATGCTTTAAAAAGGATCCATTTATTAAAAAAAAATCACACTCTTCTCACTGTTACCTAGAAAAGTTAAAAAATCACTTGCTTTATTCCATGAAATTTTGCAAATATCTGACTTAGTTACAGTTCAGATAGTTCTGCAGTCCAGCTTATAGTTTCAATGTATAACAAATATTTACTTGCTAATATGACTCTTCTCTTGACATCAGCTTACTTTGTCACCTAGAACAATTATCCTTCTGTTACAGCCTACCCCAAAGGAGGGGTAACTCAGGTTCTTGTTAATAAGACGCCTTGGGCAGATTAGAGGGAAACACGGAATGAACAGTGTTTATATATATATATGTATATGTGTATATATATATGACACAATTTTAGATCCAACAGAACCCTAAAATACCACAGAATTCTCCATCTCTAGGTCATCCTGAAGAATGACATTTTAAAGACCAGAATTTAGAAACGCTAGAGGAATGCCCCAAAACATACTCTGCAATATCCTCCAAATGACAAAGACCTCATTTTTTTACTTCTACTTTTTTCAGGTCTATGAGTCACACAGCTCCAGGTGGAAAATGAAGGAATAAAATCAATCACCTCCCAAAAGGCATTCTGACTGTCACTTTATCTGAGCTGATTTTAACCTACTAATTAATTTTATTTCTTTATTAGTAGTATCTGTGAAAATTTTATTTATCGATGCCATATAGTATACACCTTCTAACTAATATCTCTTGATTTTTAAAACAGGCTAAAGACTCAGATGTTGGTCTAATAATCCATGGGAAGATGAGCAGAGCTCAGGCCCTGAGTGGCAGGACTGGTCTCCAAATCAGTGTCCCTGAGCACCTCAGACATGTTGAGGCCACTGTTTTGCCCTAAGCAGGTTCTCCTCTGCTGGGATCAGGCTGCTGCTGTGTGGTGTTGTGGGATCTGTGGAGGGCACCCCCTGAGTCCATGTCACCTGCCTCTTCTGCTTCCCCACACTCAGAGTTAATATACTAACCCTGAAGTCAAACTCAGAGAAATTCCTATTACCTTCAGAAGTAATGGATAATCAAATTTAATCACCAGCCTTGCAGAGAGCCAAATATTTTCTCATTCTAGTCTTTACCTTTCAGTTTTTCATATAGCAATGAAAGCTGTTTCCCATAGAATAGCAGTTTTTTCACCCTAGGAATTACTCTGCTTCTGTTTGTATTGGCAAGTGGGCATAAAATAGAAAGTGAATTATTTGGCATAAAAGAAATCTATAAAAATTGCTTGTAATTATTGCCATGACTTCAGTCCAGAACTCCTTATTCACATAAGCCTGACATTGCTCTTGCAGCTGGTTTTCCTTCAAAAAAGGACTTAGAAAAGCTCAGCCACACTGGGCAAGTTCTGTGAGATATAAGAAGGCACAAATAATTGTGGATATTTGTGCTTGGACTGAAACAGTATTAAGTATATTAGTGTCAGAACAAAATAACTTGATCCCAAGGCTTGTAAAATGTATCCATGGCTGCGGTCCTGTCCTTGTCACATTTTCAGACTAATATACTCCAGTGCTGTGAAAGGTGAAGCTTGGGCTGGCTGAGACTCATGTTTACTGTCCTCCTTCCTTTTTTTTGTCAGCTTCAGAACAGAACACAACAAGTTATACAAACATTAAGTGTATTTCCAATTCAAAGCATTGAATTGAATTTTAAGTCACAGTAATTACCTTCTTGTCTTATTAGGAGGTATATTTCCTCACACATCCTTTATTAAAGACTTATTCAGTAAGTCTGGTAATAAGTGATAGTTGCTGAAGAGTCCCTAACATGGGTACATCATTTTTCAGTGCTGTTTACAAAAAATGTCTGTTGTACTGAAATAGTGTGTTTGGTCTAGCAAATATTTATTCAACAAATATTCCCATGATGGTAAATATAAGGATTATCAGAAGGCCCATGGCACAAAAGTTCCTATGACTTCAGGTAACTCATGATTTATGGCATTGTGACTTCCCATCGTTGAGGAAATGAGGCTTGCAACTGACTAATGTTTCTTTTTATTTTGTTTGCTGGAAGCATTTATAACTTCCTCCTGGGATTTTTTAGAGCTACACTGTATGATATTCCCAAACTATTTTTGCACCATTGTTTGATTTTAATTATAGTTGAACAGAAGTAAAATCTTGGGAATACTTCTAATTTGCTTAACTCCTTCCTGCTATGCCTTGATAAAATTTATCCTAATTGATTATTGAAAGGAATAGGTCTGTTTAAAATCTGAGAGATCTCAAGGATAGCTACTGTCTGGCTGTATAACTTTCATAAAGACCAAGCCATAGGTGTATGTCAACAGACTGGGAAGACTGCCTGATGCCCATAGACCTTCAGCACAGGCTAAAAAGCCTCAGGAGCAGAGGGAAACCCAAGGGGTTTTCTTGATGGACTTTATCCCCTGTCACTCTGCTGATGGCACAGAGAGGAGACTGTGGTCAACCAGATCACAATAAATTCGCTCTCCAGCTGCCACATTCTGGCCCCTCTGGCCTCAGGAGCTCCAGGCTCCGTGCTGCTTCCAAAGCTCCTCACTGCTCCCAGCTATCTGTCAGCACTGCCCCAGCCATGCCTGTGCTGATGAGTATCTCCTGCACAGATGCCTCTGGGACTACTAAAAAGGAAGAGGAAATAGTTTTAAATCTTTCCTCAGAAAATAGGAGATCTAATCTATATTAACTAACGAGCACATTCCCAGTGGTGCAGGTGGGTGGACTAAATTGCCACACAAGGCGATGTGGCAGTCAGGTAATGAACACACATTCTCTAAACGGCTTTTATAGCCTTTGATGGTGTGAGAATCAGTTCTGCCCTAATTTATGGATTGTCTGAGTTGGGAATGAAAGTATAGTAATTCTTTTGTGATGATTAGCAGCCTCAGAGAATGCTTCGACCAGGGAGAAATGCTGATTGTTTACGAGGTCAATCAGAAGGCACACACCCAGCACTGCCTTCCTAGCCGAGCTTTCAGTTACTTTCAGCCATTTGTTATCTTGCATTGATAAAGTTAATGCAGAGAATCAAAGCCAAGCTTATATCACCAGTAAATATTATGATCACATACATCTGCAGAGCACACAAACTCTGTCCTCACTTAACTAGAGCTTTTAGAAAACCTAAACACAGTACTTGATTTATGAACACAGTATGACATGTTTTGTCTATTGATGAAATAAAAAACATTTATTTCAATAAGTTTAGAATAAATTATTAAACCAAAAATTATTTTTAGCTGAGGTCATCATTCTTAATGATAGCTAGCTCTTTGATAGCTATCTTCGTTCATATATTTCAAAGTATTTCATGAAGATGGCTGAAATTATTAGAACCTGTCTTATGACAGGGGAACTGAGTCAGTGAGCTACACCTACCTTTTTATCACTCAGTGAAGTAGTGACAGTCTCTTCCTCAGACCTGCATTCTTCCACCTTCACTGGAAATTTGCCCAGACCAGCTTACTAAAACCCGTAACATGTTGCCCACAAACACTTCATAAGTGATTTTTTTTGCAATTTAAATATCCTTCCTAAATATCTGTCTGCATTTTCTTAGCATTTTTAGGTAATCTTGACAAAAGTGCTCTACAAATTACCTGCTTGTCTTCTTGTGACCTTCATTCCCTCTTGGCACCGGATCCAAACTTTCTCCAGCCACTCACGTGATCTTTGTTCCACTTTGACCGTATTTCTTAAGATCTTAGAATTCTCAAGTTCTGACATTCACAAATAATTTTTGTTTGTTTGTTTGTTTTCCTCTTCTATTTAGGAGTATTTCGCTTTTCGATATCCTGTGAACATCTGTTGGGGCTCACCCTGTCTTCCCCTGGGGAAAAGGGCACCTGGAATGGTTGGGACATACGGGGTTTTCCCTGCTCTCTGGTCACATGTAACCTAGTCCTGCTCTCACTGGTCTTTTCATGTTCCCCGGCCCGGGAATATGGGGGGGTTTCCCCAGGGGTAGGGAGTCCGGTTCCGGCCCAGAGACGGAGAGGCTGGGCACGAAACAATAAAGANAGAGGCTGGGAAAGAAACAATAAAGAACATCCATGAACATCTATCAAATGTTGCCTTTTTGATACTTCTGCAGGCCAAAGCTGCTTACGCTCACAGAAAAACTGCACCGCAACAAACATCCTGTCCTTTGAATGCACCTGCCTGAGTAATGTCCATCAGAGTTTAAAAATGCTTCACCATCTCTTGTCAAGGAGATACATAAATAGCCCTAACAGGCTTCACAAACTCTGAGGTAGTCACTAATTCGGCGATTCTAAAATTCTTTCACAATTGTAACCCATACTCATCAAACTGTGTGAGAAGTACAGTACTGTGCCGTGATGGGTACCACTCACTGGGTCACTTTCTACCACTGTCAGCCTAACTGGGACCAATATGAATGTGACTAATTTACTGTATGGAATTTCATTAACTACTGTTATGGTAGATCTTTGATTAATGCAAGCTTTTTAAGGAAATCTTATCTCGATATCTAGGTTATCCTACAAAGAACAAATTGACTCACACTCTTTCTTTACAAACCATCTCAACAATCATCTTGGTAACAAACAGCTCCTTTCCTTTAAAGTTTTGTTTAATTATTGATAAAATTACATCTGTATCATACCAGAATGACCAAACACAGAGTATTTTTGCTGTTTATGAGACAACTTTTTCAGTATCCATAAAGATTAATTTCAAGAGAGATATAATCTCAGCTGTGTGAAAGCCCAATGTGATTTGTGGCAAAACAAAAATCTTTCTCCTGTTCGTCAAAGCTCAGTGTTTAAATTTTCACTCTATGGATACATAGGTACAAATTTTAAATCTTCTAAGGGAATTTAAATTCAGACTTTTTTAAAATGAAAACTATACTACGTCTCGGTAAGTTATTTAGTTTTGGAAAAAAAATCATGCTTTAGACATATTTACACCCCAAATATATAGAATCTTGGTGTTTTGCTTGGATTTTGCTAAATTTTGTTCTATTCTTCTTCAATTTCCAGATAATTTTTTTGTCTCATTTATTGAGAACCCTATTGATTTTTTCAAAGCTGAAAATGTTGTTCTCTGAAACAGCTCTAGGATGAGATCTTTCTCTTACTCTGAAGACTTATTTACATCAGAAGACTCAAATTGTCTTGTTAGAAACTGTAAGAATAGTCTACATGTTTTGCAGGACATAAGAATACTCCTCAGGTGTTCCAGAATATACTTCAACTAACTCTCTTCATTTTTCTTTAATCCAGCCCTCTTAGCTGTATCTAAAATACATTTGTCAGTGTCCAGTAAAATGGGGACCATATTGTAAGTCCTCATTTATGAAAACAGAAGTTTTCTTCGTTCAGTGTACTGATTCAAAGGATGAGGTACTGCATGCAAAAGGTTCACTGGAGGAAAATGAATTCACACTCCACTACACAGAGACCCCCAAGTACTGCATCAATTCACACCTTATAAGGATCTATCATATGGTTCTGTTCCTGGTAATATGATTAAGTAAATCAATTACAACCCCTGTTTATTTTATTAAATAATGGACAGACTGTTTCACTATAAATGCAGATTAAATAACTTTATTAAGAAGCTAAAAAGCTCTGCCAGAATAATACAATAAAAATTATATTCCAAAGTTAAACACTATCCGTTCATAATATTTTAAATGCAGCTCAAGACAACAAATGTTTTAAAATACAAAAGGATTTTTAAGGCACTTTTCTTAAAGCAGTGATCAATATCTGTGAGTTTGTAGTCTGTTAAGAAGGTCAGCAGACAGTGTCTGAATAAGTAGATCACTTGCTGTGGTCTTTAGATATTTTTATTTGTTCCATAGAGATTTGAAGGACTGATTGGTAACCTTTTATTTAGTAACTTTGCATCTTTTGGCTGTAGTTGAATATAAAGTGCAATCAAGAATTTTTTTATGTGAAAAAAGGACACCACCTCAAATAATAATCCCTCCTCTGTTATATAAATGACTTCACTTTGTCTATATTTCTCTCCTTCCTCTTGAGCATAGTTACAAATGACTACAGCATCTGAAAGGTAGCACACTCTTTGGGGACCTGACTTCAGAAACTGGAATCATTTATAATTGCCTTAGAAGTCGCATTTTCACCACTCACTGGGTCACTTTCTGCCACTTTCAGCCAAACTGGGGCCAATATGAATGTGACTTATTTACTCTATGGAAGTTCATTATGTTTTGTTCAGATAAAAGCTATAATAACAGGTTCTATATAACAGAGTAATAGCTTCAAAGTAATGGACCAGGTAATTAATTCTGAATTTCAGTGGAAATTCTACTAAAGTTCTACTGCAGCCATATTAACATCAAATGAGTCTATAAGAGTTAATATTCCTGCAATAAATATCAAGGACTTAGGAATGATTAAGCAATTATTGTTAAATGTTACATGATAAAAAGGCAAAAAAAGCCTTTAAAAAGTTATGAAGATTTGCCAGGTCCTTACATCATACATGGTAACATTTCAAGGCTTGTCTGTATGCAACAGTTAAGAGTACAGCTGGTTAGGGGAAGTGTGAATTTATAGCACACTTGATAATCAGAAGTAGCTCACAAATGCACAGAGGATAGCTGAAGTTAAGGTTGCTTGTTCTATTTTTGAGTTATAATAATTTACTTCACATGAAGATGCTCTCAGTGCTGTGTCCTCTGGCAAGTCAAAGAGAAATGCACTGCTCGGTGTGAGTAATACCTGCTGATGAAAACCTTTTCCTTTACATGACTTTTCAAAGAGTAGGAAGAATTCAGTATGGGTCACAAACCACAAACTTACAGTGTTATAATTCACGATAATGCAGCTTTGAAATAATTGTTAATCTACTTGTCTTCCTCCCTAATAACTGAAAGCATACTGAGGACTTATTATGGAAATTCACATTTTAGTTTATGCAGACTACATCACTGGAGTGAGGAGGGAATGTAGATCAGGAATTCAAACAGCTACATTCCAAGTGCATCCTTCATTTTCATCAAGCTGAAAAACTGCAATAGGCTGTACTTGAGTTAGGTTCTGAGTGAACCGTAAATGAGTGCATAGGCAAATCCAAGGTACTGTAACTATTCCAATTCCTGCTGACAGTGTAAATCTGAACATCTACTTCTGTGCTACCTTTTAGCTCATGGGTCACTGCATACACCATGTTATATATGCAAGATGTAGGCATTAACACTACTCACAAAAATTAGCTGTGATTTTTTTTTTTTCCTACAGAGCAGCTTGAATGAAAGTCATGGACCTAATTGGTTAGAGAAGATGTGACCCAACTGAATTCTCTCCCAGTGAGAACATACTTCGAGACCGTCAATCTTATTCAACATTAGGTTAGTGTGTCTCATCTCATCCTATATTTAAAAATTTTCATTGCTAAATGTGTTTCTGCAGTTGTAATTAAATATAATGAAAATAATTATTTCTCAAGGCTGTCCCTGTGACTGTCTCTTACTCCCTATCCCTTTCCTTGTTTCTTTTTCATCCAGATGAAAGAATACATCAGAGTATAGTCAAACTATAAACTCTTAGTCAATATGGGGCTTTCTTCAATGAAACCTGAATGCATTATTTCCCTGTTGAAACTTCCCTATTTTGTGTTGATGAATTGTCACTATGACTGTCTCAGAGATACATGAGATAGTCAATTTTAAAAACTTCTAGCCCCTTGATTGTATATCATCAATCATTCCAGCAACAGAGTTTGGAATAGATGTTAAAAATGTTTGATACCTTATGCATTTTGGCAGCATCATTAGCAAAACAAGAGTTACCTGCAAGCCAGAAAAGTGAAAGCTGGGCATGATTTTGTAGTATTTAACCTAGAGAAATACCTTTTCTACAAAGCTAAATTATCTACATTTACCACTTATCTGGAGTTGTTCTGTATGACATCAAAACTCCCTTGTTTAAACATAAAATCTACGTAAACACCCCTCTGCAGAAAGTACTTACCTTTTCCAGAGGAAAAAAAAAGTCATTTTAAAAGAGTCTGTAAAAAGTCTGTAAAGAGAAAGACAGGAAAGAAGACCGGAAAACTAAAAGAAAAAAAAAAATAAAGAATAGGTGTCTGGAACAAAAACAAAGAAGAATCCAAGGAATGTGCGAGACATCAGGCTGGTCTCCTCAAGGCCATAAGGTTCACAACAAACATAAGACATTATAAAGACTGGCAACAGAGGCTGTCTAAAGAGTTGTCAAAACAATATGGAATTAAGCAAAAATAATGGCAAAGGTTGTGAAAGATGGGCCACCAAGAAGAGAGAAGCCCTTCCCTTCCAAACAGGGTAAAGGAAAATCGGAAGGAAACAATCAACTTGCTTGCCAGCAGAATTGAACTCCTGCTGATCTGTTATGATGATGGATGGTGGAGTCATCTAAATCATTTGCTTTCACTTTGCTGCCTGATTATTGCATGTCATCAGTCTTATTAAAAAAAAGAATTAAGCACTGACGAGAAAGGTCATCTGCTCGTGTCATCCTGGCAGTTCCACTCCAGGTATCTTGCTGGAGACAGAAACTCCACCTCACCTGAGAGCTGCTCCATTTGTTTAAATGGGAGAAGCTTCTCTAAAGTGTGTGAATGACAGCCAGGAAACACTGGGCAGGAAAATTCTTCTCCTGACGACCCACAGGAGATTCTGAGGAGTTTAGTGCCTGTAAACCACTGCAGAAGAAGAAGAGGAAAATTAGAAAATTGTAGAAGAGAGTAATCTGCTTTCAGAACTCTATTTGATCTTTTTTCCTCACACAAAGGATTTCTGTTTTGTGCATATTCCTTTCATGTTTGTATCTAGAAAAATAATGGAGAAACTCTACTTCTAGCTTTTAGGTAAAATCAGAAGAGGTTGATTGGGAACAGCCAGCATACATCTACCACAATGAAATCTGTCATCAAGGTCAAAGTATATTCTTATTCCCTGGTTAGATAACATTATCTATGAAACTTTCGAGCCAAATACTCACACTTTAAATGAAAAAATATTTGTACAATAGGCATATTTAAGTACCTCATTTTCTCTATCTTCTTTTCCACAAATTCATTAACTATAATATTTGTGAAAGTAATCACAAAAGCAGTGTTTACACAATTTAAATTAATTCATTTTAAATCAAAAGAATATTCATATAAATATGTTTTGTGTATTCATCCAGTTCTAATTATTACTTACTTTTGACATCTGTGAGAATCAGATAAAGTATTAAAATAGAGTCTGAAGGAGTAAAATATCATTCCTCCACTAGTATGGAATGAACATGCTTAGGACTTTTTATAGTTCTAAAGTTACACCCTTTAGAAACTATATAAAACCTTAACTACAAATACTCAATTCAATTATATTGCAGGAAGTCATTGGCCAGCTTATTAGTATGATAAAAGTATGGAAATTACTGCAATTTAAGAACACATAGGGGGGTACTAATATGTTAATTGCAATTAAAGCCTGATATCAGTTCCATGTAGGAAGTCCAAGTTTTCGGTGATTTTAATGAGAGCAGAAATGTTAATTAAAAGGCTTTTACTTCATATTGCTAAGTCTTGCTGATAAATTTAGCAAGTATGATGACTACTATTGACAAAAAGACATCCAACCAGTATCCCTCTCCCTGAGCCCAAAGTTCCAGCAGAAATGCAGTGACCACCCAGCTGGGTGGATGCTTTTGTNGGCTGTCTCCCAGGGAAAGGTTGCAGCCACCCCACTGCAACATGCCCCAACCAGTAAGGCGACTTCTTTAACATTACTTTTCATTGCTCCCACATTGCATCAATGAAGCACTGCAATATCAGCTAATTATACAATTACTGTTTTTTGGTACTTCCATCAGAGCCAAAAATACAAATGTTGGGAAACAAATATTCAGTAAATTTTGCTAATACTGGGGTAGAATCACAAAGTTGCCTCCTCCCTTCTCAATGAGAGAGGCAAAACAAGGACCTTCATTCTTACCAAAATGTCCACCCCAGAATTCAGTACTCATCTGGCTTGAGCTGAGTTCTTACAAAACATACATGAACTACATTAGCTCTTCTTCATTGTATTTCATTTATTCAAGTAGCTTGTACCTTACAATATAAATTATTACACCTCTCCACACCAAACTGCCCTGAATTATAACACACTTGGGCTAAATGTTGGTCAATATGATTGATTACGCTTTATGCAAGCTGAAAACTGTAACTTCATGTTGCAAGCAACAATAAAGAGAATATTGGAGGCAGCAGCGGTATCTGCCCAAAGCAAACACTTGTTCCTTGCTGTGACAATATCTGATGGAAAGCTCTTGCCATTTTTTCCATCCTGTGTATAGCCAACATAATCAAGGGTGTTTTCCTCTTTCTTCCATTTGTTTGTATCTTCAGTATAAAAGGAACGGGAATACAGAAGAAACACATGCAAGAATTAAAACACATTGAAAACCATCATCCAATAGATCTAGTAGCAAACAGAGTAATACAGAGCGATGTTGCTGGCATACCCTTATTCTCATTTGTGTTCTCACAATCTGGCCTTCACAATGGGCCCGGAATATGCTTTAAATATAGTTAAAAAGTGACTTGAACTTCTGTATTCATTTCTCCAGCATCTGCATAGAGGAACTGGCAATCTTTGGAGAAAGTGATGCTTTGTGTCCTCCTCCCTTTGGGCTCCATGACACAGACAAACCGAGTTGTCATGTAGGTCACTGTTACGTGACCTCTGCCACACAATAACCTTGTGGTTAATTCTGCATTTTGCATCTGAGCTACTAATCAAAATTTGCGTACAGTAGTACTGCCTTTATAAGTTATATAATCGAGAGTTTTTAAGATTGGAGGTAAGGAGGGGAGAGTCAGAGATTAATTCTTCCTTCCTACCATTTAGCACTTTAACCCCTTTTTTTTTGGTTGTAAATGCTGATGTGTATGTGTGCTGCAAGGTCCAAAACTGCACAAATTAAAGTGAATATGTTTTGTCATCTGCTTTACTTACTATGTTAGCAACTTTTCTTCCCAGGGCTTTCGTTTTCCTCTTTAAAAGACACTCAAACATATATTAATAGATTTCTTTGTGACTCTAGCTAACCATGTTATTTTTTTTTTTTTCAGCAGTAGTAGGTGTCGAAGAATTTGAATTGAAATTTGAAGGTTCCTGGCTCCCTGGAAGGTTTAATTGCTTGGAAATACATTTTCACAGCTGATACTGGGGCACAGAAAAAGTCTGTATGTCAAGAGCCTCTAAACTAATCATTTAGCCATAACATGCACCACCCCATACCTGGGGACAATGTAACTATTAACAGCTTGAAGCTGGTGAAAAAATACCAATGAGAAGGTTTCCTCTAATTTTCTAATGCCATTCTTCACCCTGAATAAACTAATAGAAGAGAAATGTCTTATTTTCCAATCTGTCAGTTTAAATGAAAACAATTGAGTGTTCAGCTAGTTTTAGCACTGGAATTTATTAGATCTGAGGTTGTTCATTAAGGCAACAATTTTAAAGTTGCTCGGTTGTTAATACACTGGCTATATAAACTCTGGGGCTGTCTGGTATATCTGGTTACACTCTGGAGACTGAGATTTGGTTTCCAGCACTACAGATCAGGTCAAAAATTGCAGTAACAATTAGCCATTAGTCACTAGATCTCAATTTACCATAACAGAAGGTCATTTCTTCTGAGCATTTACTCCCTGGAAAGGAAGAGGAAACATATGAAACTTAACATATTGAAAATTTGGAAATGGAAAACTTGGTTTTGACTTCTAGAAGATAGTAAGGATAAAGGTTTTCTTTTTTTGGGCTTACTGTTTTACAACAGGGCAGGATCTGCATATATTGACTGTGTCTAGTGTAAGTTAGTCTTCCTCTTTTCAAGTTTCAGTGAAATGGAAAATCTATCTTATCTCACCAAGAATCAAACAGATTGTGCCTGACTCAACACAGGTGTATGAGAGACACTTCCATGAAGGATAGAGCAAAGGCATAGGTCTGCTTTTTGCTATAACTTCACCAACTAACCTTTTGCACTCACTGATGAAGGAGCCTGTAGCTCGCCTCCCTCCCTGAGGCTGCAGATGGGCACCACAATGTGTCTGTAAGCACAGGGCTCCTGAGCCGCTGCAGATTTGGGCTCTGAGGAACAGAAGGGGTAAATGACACTTGACGCTGGGTGGGAGCTTTGCCCAAAGCCCACTGCGTGCCACCGCAGGTGCCCTGGTGGCCTGTGCAGCACAATGGACAGTGCAGTGTCCTGTCAGGGGTGGCAAGCTGTCACCCGATGGCAGCACGTGTCTGCAGGACCAAAGCAGCAGGAGGGATCGCTCCTGTGGGTCTCTGCAAGTTTTATCGCCAAGGGTTCCACAGACAAAAGACTGGGATCTCAGGGCTTGCAGGGTTTTTTCTAAACGGGGGAGGGCTCGCTCACAAACCAATGGGATAGGGGCACACGGGCGGACTCAGGGAGAATTGACAATGGAACAGCCAACAGGGAGGATACAGAGGAGGGATCGAGGGGCAGGAACCAATGTCACACCGAGTTAGGGAGAACTTTCCAGAGGGAAGGGAGTGCCATGGAGGGATTGACAGGGACTCTCCGCCCAAGGGGCGGGGGAGAAGGAGGAGAGGGACAGGGGTTCTCCACCTAGCAGGCAGGGAAGGGGGAAGGGCCAACTCAAGGGGAGGAACAGAACTCAGGGGAATGGTAACCAGAGAAACTGGGGTACAGAATACAACTTACCGAACTAACAGGTCTTATACAGAACTCAAAGGGAAACATGAACCAACTTGAAAAAAACTGCTATAAATCATTCTCCAGCTTGCTCCCAAGCTGGGGTACTACAACAGACACTCATGTAGAGGTTTGTTCTCCTGCCACACAGGAAGCCCATAACAACTCCCTGACCCCAAAGGGTGTCTTTACTCTGCAATGCTACCTGGGCTTGAGCTTTGAAGGTAACAGAAAACTGTGAGGTGCTCGGGTTACATGGCAAGACTTTACTCCCTGCTATCCAGGAGCGATATTTCATATTAAATCTGTAAGTACCTATAAAACATGTAAGCATGAGACATAGCTGAGCTGTTCCTGATTAATTTTCTAATTCGAGTTGTTCAAAGAACAAGGAGGATATAGATGAACACTTACCTCCAGTTACCACTTGAGAGTATCAACTTGGCAATAATCCCATAAAATAAAGTAAAATTAAAAATTAAAATTGAATTATTTTTCATAAAGAATCCCTGTGAACTGATCAAGGTTTAGCAGGAAAAAGTGTTGTGAAACTCAGTTTTGTTAAGAAAGTTAATCATTAATGAAGAAAGTGGAAAGACATAACAGGAGAAAGAGCAGATAGCATCTCAGGTCAGATCTTTATTTTTTAATAGACAGTAGCAGCTGAAAAAGAAGTTACAAGGGAAGCTGCAAAACTTAGAGGATGTGTGTTGCGAATTGGTCTTACCTAAAACTGGTATTTGTAATTAATACAAACAGAGAAACGATGCCCGCTGGTAGCCTTGCTAACAATCAGCTGACAGATAGTTAAGTCTAGAAAGGTCAAAGGTCAGGCTTTTAATCTATAGGTTGATGATCCCTTGGGGACAGTGTGGTGTGAAAAAGAATTTGGTATGCTTGATGCTATTATAGGCAGGATCAGCCTGTCAAAATCCATTAGCACTCATTTTTTCTTCAAATAAGCATTAAGCCAGCTTTTGGTATGATTTTTCAAAGTAGATTTCTTAGCATTCTTAGTAATCCTTCATAAGCATGAAACATTTCATTTCCTATATGATAAAGAGTGATTTTTTCAGGAATTTGTGAAATGCATGCTATATTCTTCAATTAGGTCTATTTAGCACATTGAATATATTTCTGATAGGCCTAAAGTTAAATTGAAGAGTCTACAAAGAATAAATAGTCATCTTGAAAGCGAAGCTTAATGTGTAGGGCACAGTGTTATCTTGTGTAAGTTTCTTGTTTATAGCATGACAAAGACCAAAACAAATCTGAATACTTTATTTAAAAGGAAATCAGAAATAATTTTAGTCCTACTTTATTGCTTTCAGACCCAAAGTGTTTTAACTTGACATTTTCTCTGAATATTTTATATGTTCTTTGACTCTCTAGATAGCTGTAAGGGAGAGAAACTTCATTTGCTTTTCACATTTGTTCATTGCAGTTTCAAAAACACTTCTTATAATGACCTTGAAAGTAAAAGAAGTTGTGAAGGTTTTTTGCTATATGACATTCATTAGTACATAATGCATAAAGAATGCTAATAGTATGTTGTGGAAATATAAAAAGGACTGTATTTTTTCATTATGTTAAAAACCAAGATGTGTAGCTTAAATGACAACAAGATGTGGCGTATGTACCGAGAATATTCTGAATGCTTGTGTCAGGGCAAAGATCAGTTAGGAAAATGTAATAAAAGCAAAACAAAAACAAACTCCTCAGCAGATAATAACATATTTATAGCAGTTACATAATGCTACGTTTAAGTATGATTTAAATCTCCTAAGTAAAATGTTATTACATGCAGCTTTGAATCTGACTTCTGTCAGCTTCAGAACGTGCAGCCTTCCATATATTTCCATCCCATATGTCTACCTTTAAAAATAAGTTTGGAAAATAGAATGAAATTTTTTGATGTTCACTATCATAGCTTTGGCTGTTTATAAAAAAAAAATCAAATCAATGCCTCCCAATATGTAATAAATCTTGACTTTACCTCCCCAAAGATTACATCTGTATGTTCAGAAAGGCTCAGTCAGTCTGGTTCATTTGATGGGCAGATGCATGTCATGCAGTTCTTGATGAGAAACTTGTGAGCATCTTTTGGCCATGTCTACTCTGAGCTGTCAGATGGTTTTCTCTTGGGTATCTTTCCTTTTGCTGTGCATCAGAGCAAAATAATATTTTATTGTTGGTCATAATTAATAATTCATTGAAATGCATCAAATGAACACACACACAGAAAAAAGGTGGATATAAATCTTATTAGGTCCCTGGATAAAGTCACAGTATGCCTTTGCATTTTGAATTTCCAAGCGTATATTATATCATCCCATATTGAAACAAGCTGAGAAATGTAATATAAAAATTTGATAAATTGCTTTCTGCCTGTAAATGAGAAAACAGACTTGTGAAATGAACCATTCTGGCAAAGAAGAATTTGAGTTTAGAGTGTAAACACTTGAGTTAATGGCTGGGGTATCTCTGAGTCTCAGAAGCTGTGGTACACAGGGAGGGTGAAAGTGAGGTTATGGAAGCTCTTCAATATTTTACTTTGAACATCCTTACAGGCCTTAATTAGACAGATTACCTGTTATGCATGGTGCAGTGTGCTGAACAGTTTTAAACTGGCTTGTCCTCAAGGCAAATGGAAGGCAAAGTCAAAAAGAATTAGACTCTACACAAATAACAATGAACCTGCTATTAATGTTATGGGGGAAAAATGAAACCTCCCCAGTCCTTACACTATTTAATTTTTAACTTACAAAAGAACTTGCTAAATATTTACTGACCACTTGAATTTTTGTACCTATCCTGTCCACCCTTCAGTGCCTCAATCTGTGTGAAATCATAATAACATTTAATATTGTAATTACTTGACTTTTTCTGATTTGTGTTGCTTTATAGCTAAGAAAATGTGATGATATAATAAAAACTTCTTCTTCAGGAAAATTAAGAAATGCTATCTTTATTTATATAAAGTGGATTTTTTAAATTCCCAGTTCAATTCCATATCTCTAGTAGAAAGCATAGAGAAGCAGTACGTATGTTTACTGATGGTTCCAGGATACAAGTGTTAACTTGCTGTATATATGCTAAATTCCTGAATCTATTTAATCAGTTTATTCAGCCAGCCACCTACAGGGAAGGTCACCATGTCGAGCAATCCTGAATGGTATTTTGTGTGAATTGGGAACAGAACTTTTAAAGGCTAGAGCTTTAGGAACATAAACCAGATGTGCTCATTTGAAATAGTCTACTTATTAAAAAAAGGTCAAACGCCTAGATCTTTTTAAAATCTTACTGTCAGACACACTCCATAGAACTAAGAATTTTACTGTTCTGAATTGTATGAATTTCACCACTTTCTTAGATGAAATATGTCTTCTGGTCTTTGCCATAACTGCATTACTTCCCTGTTTATAGCCTAATATTGCATGTAAGAATTTTATTAATTCAATCAGATGAATATTTTTCAAGATAATGACTTTAAAAATCACTTTGCATATTTTTATTTTTTGTAGTTCAGAATTTCTGCAAGCAATTGATTAATACATTGGTTTAAAAAACTTTTTTTCAGTCAATAATTTGCACAGCACAGATCTAGATAGTGATGTAGTAGTGTAGAGATGTTTGTCGGTTTGGTTTTTTTAGTGGAGGGGTAGAGGGAAGGTCTTTCCAGATATACATGTCTAAAGATGGATCTCTTGTCTGTAGGAGTCATATTAAATGTCCTTTAATTATGGATGCAATTTAATTGGTCAGTCTGCTAAGCTGCTTTACTGAACCACCTTCACTGCCTGGCAGGATCTCTTTTCTTGCTATGCTCAAATCTGTAGACAGGAATTTTTAGGACCTTTTAAAAGAAAAAGATTGGAGTGTGAATTAACCAACTTGCAAGATGTATAGGGAGAAGGAGTCAAAATTTTTTCCAACTTCCACACAGGATATGGAATATTAAATTGAGCTCTATTCATTCTGGTTGAACAGCTAGTCCACTGAATGCTCAGAAGTTGCTCAGAGCAGCAGAGGCTGAAAGCATCTGTTCTCCTCCCTTTCTGAGTCCCACCCTTCTTGCTAAATCCCCTCAAAGGAACAAAGCAGGAAAAAAAGAGAAAAATAAATACCTGATAGAGCAATCTAAAGTTGCAGCAGAGCAGAGAAAATGAAACACCTGCCTTTGATAATAAACAGCAACTGACTGCCACTAAATGTCTATAGTTCTGCTTTCTCTGGTATGGATTAAATAGCTACTGACAATTTTCTTATTTCAACTACTCTATGATCTGGAAGGTCATAGGAATCCTGGAGTTGTAGTGAACAAAAAGCAATCTGTTGTTTGGAGATGTTTTGCCTTCTGCTTGAGCTACATCACTCTCTGTCCCTCACAGTGACTACACAGAATGTCAACCAGATAGTGGGCTATAAAAACCTACCAAAAAATAAACCTACAAAAACACATCACAAACAAAAAAGCCCAATTATAATTGAAGATAATTTTGCTTAGGTTATATTCAGAGGGTTTACTCTGTTTTGCATTTGAATAATGCTTTTCATAGAGTGTCCTTTATTCACAGTGAACTGCAGATGACTTTCCCTTTCTAGGTCAGAAACATTATTCACCCTTCAATGTACATCTCCTTTTTTAAAAAAAAAGCTTGAATGAAATTCTGGGCTGTACCTATCTAAATTTACACAGAAGAAAATCCTGAGCACTGGTACATGTTCAGTAAATGTTTTCCTGCAAAGGATCATCTTTTTTTTCTTTTTCTTTTT
>VYZQ01007238.1:0-21597 GCA_013400655.1 Mystacornis crossleyi | reverse complement strand
TGACCTTGAAGCAGAGACCTTCGGCTGGGATGGGAGGGAACGTGTTCTTGCTAACCTGTGTAAACCCCCAAATCCTCTCCAGCCAGGTCAGCACGTACTGGTTTTCTGGAAGAAACTGGGGGGCAGCTGAGAGTTGAGCTCTTGCCCTCGGCACACGCTGCAGGCTACAGAGGATGGATGCTGGAGAACTCCACGTGATCCCAGGGGGAACCTCCCCCACCTGACCCTTGTCCTCTCCTCTGTCCCCAGTTATCCGACGCCTTGGCCAACAGCAACAACCCGGCCCCCTGTGCCCCCCCTGCCCAGGGCTGGCCCTCCTGGGGCAACCAACCAGCAGCTCCTGGGGCGTTCCCGGGGTACCCCGGAGGGCCAGGGGCCTATCCTGGAGCGCCAGGGGCCTATCCTGGAGCACCAGGGGCCTATCCTGGAGCACCAGGAGCCTGTCCTGGAGCACCCGGGGCATACCCTGCAGTACCAGGAGCATACCCTGGAGCACCTGCAGCTTATCCTGGAGGACCAGCAGGACCGGGAGCGTATCCAGGAGCACCTGGAGCATTCCCTGGAGCGCCAGCAGCAACGGGGCCGTTTCCTGCCCCAGGACAACCATCCGGTGGCCCTGGATCTGGGCCTTCTGCTCCTCAGGGAGGACCAGCTCCTCCTCAGGGAGGACCGACAGCTCCACAGGGAGGACCGACTCCTCCAATGGTAATGGCTCCATCATTATGAGGGTTTCTGTGCCTTCAGTGGCTGATTTTGCTTGGCCACGGGAGGGACCTGGGGCTGGCTGTCCCCAGAGGTGGCATTTGGCTTCTGACACGATTTTCCACTGACACCAAATCCCTGTTGTCTCCCAGAAAGTCCCCTTTGAGCTGCCGCTGCAGGCAGGACTTGTCCCCCGGCTGCTCATCACCATCACCGGGACCGTGAACCCCAACCCAGACAGGTACTGGGGGTGTCCAGCTCCGAGGCTGGGGGGTTTCCATGGGGCACGGCTGGGTGGGGCAGGGGGGCTGGGATTTGCTTTCCATTCCTGGCTAACATCTGTCTGGTCTAACATCAAGTATTGCCCTAAATAAATATGGAAATGCTGTCATTGCCCAGAGGGGTCTGTGGGGTTTTCTTCCTGCTATTTTTGGGAAGCCTCGTAACAGAGTCCAGGGCTTTTGTGGCACAAGCAGCAAATCCATTATTGTCTCTGCAGGTTTTCACTGGATTTCAAGAGAGGGAATGACGTTGCCTTCCACTTCAACCCCCGCTTCAACGAAGACCACAAGAAAGTCATCGTCTGCAATTCCATGTTCCAGAATAACTGGGGGAAGGAGGAGAGGACAGCTCCCAGGTTTCCATTTGAAGCTGGAAAACCCTTCAAGGTACCAGAAAAACCCATTCCAGCTCAGTCTCGGTGCACCAAAAGCACTGAGAGGGTTTGGGCAACAAGACCCGTGTCAGGACATCGATGCTTCAGCACAGGAATCAGCTCCCAGGGCTGCTTCTGGGGCAGCCACCCCATGTGCTTCCCTGGCCGTCCCCACAGCACCTTCCCAGCTCTGCTGATCCCTCCTGCAGCTCCAGCTGCCCAGGGCAGAGCTTTCCCCCCTTCTGGTATCCCCATGGATTATGAAATCCTCCTTATTTACACTGGTGTTCTGCAGCAGTGGTTGGACAGGTTTCTGTAATGTTTTCCCTGCTGGCAGCTCTTTGAGGGTTTCTTTCCTGCAAAGGAGGTTCACGGTGTGGAGTCCTGCTTTGAGTGACTGGCATAGGGACGAGGAGGTAGAAACTGGGCTAAAACACAGAAGAGGGAGAGCACAGGACAGTTTTAGGAAGGCAAAGGGCACTGGTGTTGCAGCTGAGTTGCTGCTCCAGCTCCTCCACGTGCCCCAGGGCTGGACTGAGCTGGCAGCAGCCCCCAGCCAGTGCCAGCCTGCTCCAGTCTGCGGCTTAAAACTTCTAGAACAAATCCAGTGGGGTCTTTCTGGCTGATTTGGGGTTTTTATTTCAGCTCCAGATCCTTTGTGAGACAGATCACTTCAAGGTGGCTGTGAATGATGCCCACTTGCTGCAGTACAACTTCCGTGAGAAGAGGCTGAACGAGGTCACCAGGCTCTGCATCGGGGGGGACATCGCCCTCACCAGCGTCGTGCCCACCATGATTTAACTGGGGGGGAGCTCTGGGCAAGCTCTGTGCTCTTCCTATGGTGTAACAAAAGTGCCTTCTCACAAGACCACTGTGAGGTAATAAAACATTTTACCTGTAAAGTTTGGTTTTAATAATATCTCAAAAGGCACGACACCCTCGGGGCAGGCTGAGTTCTGATGTGGAAGGAGCAGAATTCCTGCTGTAGAGACAGCAACGAGGAGTTTGATTTCTGTGGAGGGGAGTACTTGGGAAAGCAGCCTTGGCATTCTGTCCCTGGTCCTGTGAACAAGGGCAGCAGTCCTCTAGGAGGCACAGGGGGAACCTGACAGCCTCCGAGCCTGGCCAGGATGAGGTATTTCAGGAGAGGGTTCAGAGCTGGAGGAAGCAAAATCTCTCTGCAAGCCTGGGGCTGGAGAAGCCATCCCTGTCCTTTGTTTCAGCCCTCTTAGGACACGCTGGTTTGGGCCCCGAGTACACTTCCCACCCCAGGGAGATCCCATCCCTACGAGCATTATGCACGCCACGAACAGCACGAGCCTGGTGCAGCTCCCCACTCAGCACCCCTGCGTGAGTCAAGACCAGTTTCAAGGGTGGGGAGGTTTATTGGCAAGTTCACCTCGTGAGTCAGGCTGGTAAAAAAAGAAAACAGAAGTATGTTCGCTTTGCTGTGAGTCACTGCAGTCTTGTCTGGAAAACAAGAACAGTGCCACAGCCACCACTGAAGTTTCCAAAGATTTCTGACGTGTCTCATGCTGTTTTATAACAGTGACTCTTTTTGTACTTGGGAGTGCCAAGCTACAAGCAGAGTCCTTAAAATTTCCAGCAGATGCAGCAGTCTAGAGCAGCACACTGCTACCAGCAGCACAGAGAAGCTGTGGCTGCCCCATCCCTGGAAGCGTTCCAGGCCAGGTTGGACAGGGCTTGGAGCACCCTGGTCTATGCAAGGTGTCCCTGCTCATGGCAGGGGGTGTGGAACTGGATGGGCTTTGTGTTCCCTCCCAAGCCAAACCACTCCTCAGCAGGAAAGTCATTAAGAGGTACCTAAAAGTATCCCTAGAACTGGAGTTCAGTAATGAAGAAAGTGGATTGCAGCACGCATCAGCTTCCTCTCTTTATTCAGTGTAATCAGTACACAGCTTCCAGGTTAAAACTTGAGCCACACCAGCCCCCCTGGCAGTGGCAGCGACACTTTCTGCTGAGGGGCTGAATTCTCTGCTTGGTTTAGGAGCGAGGCTGGTGGAAGGATGTGTGTGTTACACTAAGGGCAGCAGTACAAGAAGAAGCCCAGTGAGGTATTTTTTAAAAATACAACAACGGGTGGTACTGTAATAACTCCTCAAATCCAGAGGCTATAGAACTGGCATGCTCCTTATGCTCAAGTGAGTTACAGTCTGGATGGGGAATGCACAAGGAACAAGATGAGAGAAGAGACTGAGCATAAACGTGTCAAAAACAAGGAGAAAATACGGTTCGGCTTGAAGGTCTCTAAGATACTCAATAGAAAACTGCATCCTTAAAGGAAATAATATCAATGCCTAGTTTAATACATGGCCAAGAAAAGGTATTACCTGACTTAGAAATCCTTGTTCTGAGCTAGTTTCTGAGATTACAAACCCAGTGGTTGTTAAACACCAGGAAAATCTCCCCAGGAAAGAATTGCAGGCATCCAACACTGCCATAGCTGGTGCTGAGGCAGGGGTTAGCACACCAGACACTGGAGGCCGGGGGTGCAGAGGCACCCCCAGAGCAGTGACAGAGTGTGGCAGACTGTTCTGGGGAGGGAACAGGCTGGGTCTCACCCCAGGAGGTGCCCTCCCAGCAGAAAAGGGGCACAGGCACAGCTGGTGGGGGAGGCACCTTGGAATAACAACAAGTCATGGGGTCAGTCGGGCCAGGGTAGAAAAGTCTAAAGGTGAACAGTTTTACAACCTGAAGGGACAGGAAATACACAAAATGATAGCAATATAAAAATGCTTCAGGTTGCAGTCAGAATTTACAGCCAGAGGATACAGCAGGGATCACCAGAACAGAGCCCACTAGTGCTGTACAGCAGTGCTTGGTGCATCACAGCCACACCACAAAATGATACAAACCCCATTATCAGATCCATTACCACGGGTACTCTTCCTCTCTCAGCACAGGTCCAGGGTAGCAGACTGTGTTCCAGGTACCCTCTGCGGGCTTCTTGTTGGTTGTATTTACATATTTTGCATTTCGAGTCACTTTTCATTGATCCCCAGAGGGACCAACAGGAGAAAACACGATGAGGTCACTGAATACTTCAGCTGCTGCAAACTTCTGGGCTCTGGTCTTGACTGGAGTGAAGGGAAGCTCAGCATCCTGCATGGGCTGTGGGAGGAGCCAGAGCATGGAGTCAGTGTTTGAGGAACACTTAAACCATGGAGCACTGCAAGGACCCTTCATTTCCCCAGCAGTAATTTTGCAAGCTTATTTCCAGGTATAAAATAAAAAGTGATTACGCACGGTCCGTGTTGAAGACAGACACTCCTTACCCAAGTCAGTAATCCATATTTTAAAAGATTTCACAAGAAATCCTACTCCCAAATTCTATTAATTCTATTAAGCGTGAAAGCTTTTGCACACCTGCTTTTCCCTGCTGAATACTTCCAGCCCTAAATGCTGAAGTGATTAAAAAAACATTGGGGTAGGCTTAAAAATTCCAGGAAAAAAAGGGCTATTTTAGTGAATATCTACACAGAAATTTGTAAGAAACATAATTTAAAGGCTCAATCTGACATGAATCAGACATTGTCCTGTTACAAATGTCTTGATTCGTCCTACACTCATCATGTGCAATAAGGAATACCAGTGTGAGCCCAAGCAGGGAGTCAGCTGGAATGTGGTTTGTATTTAAAGTTACATGAATTGGCTCGATAACATCTTTAAGAGTTTCATTTTCTTTGTGCAGTAACCGAGTCTGCAGCAAAGGTTAACAGTCCTGCAACATGCAGCTTGTCTTAGTCAAATAAACTTCAAGGTCAACTTACCACATCAAGAGAACTTCTGTCAATGGGTGTCAAACCACTGCATGAAACATCTGAAAAATAAGCATAGAATTTTTTAAGAAAAGTTACTCTGATGCTGCCAAAGCCGAAAAACCAGTATTATTTTCTGTGTTTATTAAAGGAAGAAATCCAAACTCCAAACCGTATTTATTTCTTTACTCCAGCTTTCTGCTTCACATATCACCCAGAAACCATACAGAGAAATCCTGGGGCACTGTTTGCTCATGTGCAACGTGTGTTTAAGTCACACCAGCTAAGGGAGGCTTTGCTCACAGCACACACAAATCGAGCTGACACTGATTTCAAAGAGTAAATCAGACAAATCCTTAGAACCACCAGAAGGCCCCAGCAATGCCACCCAAATGACACCACGCAGCTCTGAGATGAGCACCTGTTTGATGCATTTGTGGCTCTCCAGACTGAGCAAAGTTCGGGTCTGTGCTGGGATCCTTCTCCGGGCTGCCCATGACGATGTCCTGTCCTTGCTCTGCAGCAGACAGTTCCATCTCTTCCATGCCATCCATCGCTTTTGATTCGCTGCTAGAATTTCCCAGCACCTGAAAAATCAGGATTTTCCCTGCTCCCAGCCATGTCCTTGTTATGTCAGACCAAGTCCACACATCTAACCTACAGTTTTTATGGACAATTCAGGAGAGATGGAGTTTTAACTCCAGGCACTCCATGAGGCACAGGCAGGCCAAGGCTCAGTGTTTAAGGCCGTGACCCATACCCCAAACTCCCTTTTAAAGCCTGAAAATCCCTTTGACTGTATGAAGGAAGTTCTTCCACAGGAAAAGGTTTGAACTTCAAGTGTTATCTGGTGACTTTTCCTCCAGTAAAACTTATCAGCAATACTGAAAGGTTTCCCCAGAGCGTGAAATCCGCAACAAGCGATTTCTCATTTTGATAGAGAAAGAATGAAGTGAAAGGCGTAAGAAAAAATTAGTAACCAGGATTTTTAAAATATGTATTATACGTAGGGGAATGGGAAGGGAAATGACTGCTGCAGTCAGGCACAGATCCAAACAGTAACAAATAAAATTTAAAGACTCTGTTTCCAATGAAAGTTACTAAAGGATGATTGACTCCAAAGCATTGGCTTTCACTGGTGGCACAGGATAATCTAAATTAGAGGCCACATTCCTGCTTTTTAAAGGCTACTCAAACACAGGTAATGTCACCAAGCCTTCAGACATCTCAGGACATGGATTTCTGACACTTGGATTAGTTCTTGCTGTACTTTAAGGCGATTAAGAGCCCAGTGCTCTGCTCTGGCAGCCTGAGGACTGAGTGCTGTTGCTTTTAGTCACGGTCCATAAATGCACAAGCATTTAAAAAATTCACACCAGAAAACAGGCGGTGCTGGACTTCTAGGAACATTGCTTGTCCAAGTGACAAGTGTCCTCATGGAGTAGCCAGGACCTCCAAAATACAGCTCTAAAGAGCAAGACAAGGTCCCCAAACTGCAGCAGTCCCTACCCTTGTCCATCCTCAGAGGGAAAAAGCACTGCTCTGAGGAATACACAAGATTTCTAGAGTGAGGATTTGATCAGAAGTCCAAGTGTCTGGGGTAATCAAAATAACTTTTCCTTTGTTAGCAATAACAGAATATTTATGGCACATCCATGAACAATGCATGACTTACCTTATTTCCCTCTGCTGTGCCAGCAACCAGACAAATTTCTTCTGCAACCACAGAAATGCTGGAAGAGAAACCAAAACATTTTCATTCTTCTCCATCATCTTCATCAATCACCTTCAATCATCTTCTGACTTGTCCAACTAATCTTACAATTTGTTCTGCAGTTTTGCTGGCTTGGTTGGCACTGGTGAGCTACATCAAACTTCCTGGGCAAACAATAAACTTCTGCCCCAGCAGCAAAATTACATTTGGGCAAAGCTCTTAATATTTGCTTGAGGGAAGGAAAAGTCACAAGTACTTTGCAAACTTTATCACTGCCAAATTGCAAGGTAACATCTAATGGGTATGAACATCATGTCTTTCAGCTCCAACCCTAAAATTATTTGTATGAGGTTAATTAAAAGCTGCTTTAACATGCCTACCTTTGTGCAAGACCATCAGGGAGTTTATCCAGTGGGGGAGTTTTTTCAGTGGGAAGTTGGTCCATTTTCAAACTCTGTGCTGGGTGGAAGCCTTTGAGGCCTGATGGGGTTTGTTTTGCAGTTGCATCCTCAGGGTCCCGGAGAGGAGAAGGAACGTTCAGGAGCAAAGGTCTAAGGGATGGTCTTGGAGTTGCCCTTTTTCCAGGGGTCCTTGGAAGCAAACCTGGAAAATGTGTTGAATGTTTCGTTCCTACAGCAGTTTCCAGAAGCTGAAATGAACTGATGGTTATGATTCTAACCAGGGACTCAATTATTTTCTGCTTGCTGAATCATCTTATACAAATATTATATGGAAATCTTATATACACTTGCAAAGAGAAATTGAAATAATTAACTTCCATCTTTCAAATTGGGCAATCTTAATAGAGTTTAAAACAGGTTCAGAACTGATGCTTATAACAGATTCTCTGCTGGAGCTGGCTTAAACCCAGTGTTGCTGAAAGCTTTTCAGTTCTCCTCTACTAACAAGAGGCACATGAAAAAAATTGTTAGTTTTGTGATGAGAAGAGAGATCTGCAGCAAAATGCCCCAGAATTTAAAATCAAATTATGAACTAGAAATGGCAGAGAAGCAGAATTACTGGAAATACTGGCTGCACATAGATGTCAATAAGATAAGATGCTGAAAACGAAGCTATATTTTGAGCACCTGTTAAAAAGTGCCAAACTATTAAACAGCTTTCATAGCAAACTGGATTATGGTACAATCTTGTTAACCGTGAACACAGATTATGAGTAGACTTTATTTGCAGCTTTGAAGACAGCACTGCAAGAGGTTTAGTTTAAAAAAAGAGACTCCAATTCTTGCCCTACAATTAGAGGATGTGAGCTGGCATTGACTTTGAGGAAGAGGCTCGTCAGCTGAACCTGGGAACGCTCAGATCAGAATTTCATTATTAAATTTATGCTGGAAAAACATGAACCAGCTATTTCACCTCTGTCTAAGCAGGGATTTCATGCTGCCATAACCACTCAAATCAGCACATTCACGTACACCAGTTTATTTTGGAGCCCTGATGTAATTAGTCACTGGTTGAAATAGTGTGTCCAGTACTGGAATTGTAGCAAATATAAACAGCAAATCCCTCTCCCCACTGAAATGGATTAAACTCTCTTCAGTAGTTTCAGGTCCCAGAAATCATGATTAAGCTTCACCTACCTGAAAAGTTTTTCACAGGACTTTCAATCCTGAAAAACCCTGCTTCAAAAACCACTTTTTCTGCCTCTGGCAACCTCTCCTGCTGGGTACCCTCAGCAGCTCCCTCCTGCTTCATTTTATCCCTCATGGCTGCTTTCACAGAAGCCAGGCGGTTCCGGGCAGCAGTCCTGGCAGCCGCTTCCAGCTTGGCTTTGGGCACTCCACTTGGAACAGCCTTTTTCTGGAATGGGACAAAAGCTGGGTCACGCCTGGAAACTCTGGGTAGGAATAATCACACATGAACCTGTACACAGGTGCTGGTGCCACAGACACAGCAAGGAGCAAAAGGGGGCCTGGAAGGACCTTCTGGCTCTCCACAACTCCCTGACAGGAGGGGGTGTTCTGCTCCCAGGGAATAAGGGCCAGGATGAGAGGAGCTGGACTTAATTTGCACCAGAGGAGGTTTAGATTGGATAGTAGGAAAAATATCTTCACTGAAAGGGTTGTCCAGCCGGCCCAGGGCAAGGGTGGAGTCCCCATCCCTGGAGGGATTTAAAAGCTGTGTGGATTTGGCACTTGGGGACAGGGGTCAGTGGTGGCCTTGGCGATGCTGGGGGAATGGTTGGACTTGATGACTTTTCCAACCTCAACAATTCTACAGTTTTATGTATCAAGGCCTCTGCTCATCCCCAACATGTCTTGGGCTGCCATCCAGCTGTTAAGTCTGTGATGACAACATTGAGAATTTCTTTCAAATGAATCTGCAGTTCACATATCCTCAATACAACTTTTTTCCTAATAAATTCAGTCAGATTTTGGAAGCACTGGGATGCAGGGACTCCTAGTGGCAGGGACATAGAGTAACCACGGGACAGACTCCAGGCAACCAATGAAGTCTCCCTTGGCATTCAGTTTTCCACGGGAGGTTTTGTTCTGTACCACCTGTAGGGTTCTGGCTATTGTGGGCAGCTCCCACAGACCACATGCCCTCTGTTTTTTGGAGTTTCTTATCCACCTTCTTATCAATGTTATGATTAGTTAAGCAGTCTCAAGGAACTGCACAGATACAACTTGATACCCAGAAGCAATTATATATTTCAAATCAAAGAGTAGATAAAACTCACATTACAGCTTATTTTGAAATAAGCACTAACTTATTTTGGAGAGTGTCAGATCCGTTTGTGCTTAGAGAAGCAGCAGTTTAAAGCCACCCATGGTGTTGGCTTAATGGGACACCATTATAACTGAGCACTCCCTGCTCCAAACTGGCAGTCACTCCCAAATTCCTGTGTGGTTTCCTTTACAGTTTCAGTGTCAATGCCAGTGGCCCAGATTAATTGTTTATATCCTAAATCTAATAGATCTGTCTTACTAGCATAGAATTCAAAGACTCCAAAAAAGTAATTGTTAATTCTTAGTTCTAATCTCACCAGCCAAAAGAGGCAACTAGGACTAAACCCACCAAATAATACAAGTGCACGTGGGAGAGGCGAGGAGGGGTGCACCCTGAGAGGAATTTCACTTAATATTTAATATATCTAAAGAAGCCATACAAGATGTGCTTTAGGGGCTATTTGTACCTTGACAACTGCTTTGCTTGGGACATCAAGTGGCTGCCACTCATTGTCTTGAAGCTTCTTCAGATTATCAAACTTTTTATTCACATCTTCAATCTATTGGTCACGTATAAGGAAAGCAAAAGAATACATTGCAAAATAACCTTTATCCAAACAAGCACAGTCTTGCATCCTGCAGGAAACAATCTCTCAAATATCTCTGAAAAAGCAGATCAAACCCTTATGCATCTTGCAGAGAATTCAAATCCTATGCTTAGGACCACAACAAATTCATCTCTGCATTTAATTTAACTGCTTACAAATTCCTTTGTTGAATGCTGATTTACAAATATTGTTGAGAGCCCTCTGGATAATTCGGAATATTATATTTCATTCTAAACCCAAAGAAAGCATCAACAGCAGAAAAGAGATGAAGGTTTTCTACCACCTGAGCTCACCCTTAAACAGAGTTATTGTAGTTTCTGCATTACTCTCATACTGAAGCAGGGAACCCCTACTTTTCAGGTGAGCTTCAAGAATTTTCCAAAAACTGGGAGGAAGACATTGTGACTGTATCCTCACTCCAAACTAGAATAAGATTTGGCCAAACATATTAATTCCAGAGATGAACAAGATACACAGGTCACAAGAAGACACAACAGAGGAACTGGTCCACAAATTGTAGGTCATAGTAAACCAACTGCAACTATCCACTGTGACAAAGTGTTAAAACAAAGACCTGCATTTTAAAAATTCAAAATAAAAAACAATTTGAACATAAAAAAAAAATTACTTTCAATCCACGGTTTGTAAAGAACTACATCAGTTTTATTCTACTAAGTTAACATGCAAGTACATACCTGAAAATTAATCATATCCCAAAATCCATCCAAGTCTGTACACGTTGTTTCTTTTTCACCTCGTTTAAATTCACAATTATCAACCAGTCCTTCAAACTGTTTGAACCTTTCTCCTATGAGCAGCCTTGTCTGACCAACTGTGGTGCGAATCAGGTCTTTGGCTGGTAGCAACAAGAAAAACAATCCAGGACATCTCGGATAAATAAGTGTTTGGGGGAGCCTGGAATTTGTTGTCCAATCCATTGCAAACCCGCAGTTCAATTCAGATGGAGCTTCCCTGTCCACTGAACTGCTCTAAACTTGCTTCTTTCAAAAAAATTACTCAAGTCTTAAAGATTTGCTGGAGTCATCTTTGTTTTTCCAGTTAAGGGCACTTATTTCACATTAAGAACCAATCTTATTTTTAAAATTAGCTTGGTTAAAGCTCACACATTGAAATACACTTCAAACTGACAACAGAACAATGATTTTGATGTGCACTTTGCTTTATCAATCACCATCACATCAAGTGCTACACAAATTTTAGTAATAGGAGACTTCTTGTCTTAGGGCAGATATGACTCTAAACTTTCTCTAGCACAGCTTTGCAAAGCCATTTTGCCATTTTGCAAAGAGCAGATATGTGTCCTTCCCTCTGTCCCATTCAGCTCCTGTAAGCCCCTTTCTCACTCTTACCATCCTCTGGAATGTCCAGCTCAAGGTTTCCTTCCCACTGGAGGCACTGAGACAGCAGCCTCTCTGTCTCAGTCCGAAGAATGTTTCTGAAAATACAGGGATAGAGAAAAAAAAAGGATTTGGAGAATTTCCTGACTTGTGGCTGCTAATGGTTGCTATCCTTTTTGCTCTCAGAGAAGCCAGTGTCTTTGAGCAGAAGCTCAAAGATTGTTTTATTTTGCTGACTGGCTGAGGTACAACTTCTACTGCTTTCAAGCTCATGATCCTTAGGGCAAGGTGTCAGTCTCCAGAATTTTATATTCATTCCTTGCACTAAAGGTACAAAAAGGAAGACAGGAATGTGTGGCTGCTCAGGTCACAGCTGACAGGCACCAATCACCATTAAATTAAGCTGATCTTCAGAAGATATCTCGTTATTCATATTAAGAATGTACAAATGGATATCAGTGAAGTGAAACAAGTGAACCCAAACCTGAAATAGGGCACATCATGCTCTGGCTCTCTTGTATCATCTGACTTCACTGCAAGTGCTGCTGAGACAAGAGTTATTTTGTTTGATCTCTGAGTGGAAATTCTCTCATCTGATTCACCTGCTGAAAAACATGAAAGGGATTCGTTCAGAATCTGGTGATTATTAAAAGCATTTGAACAAACTAAATGTGAACTTCCTACCTTCTCCTTTCAAACTTCTGGTCATTTGCTGTTCTTGAATGCCTTTAACAGCAGGTGAACTTTTTAAATTGGGCTTTTGTGCTTTAGTTTCACTGGATTTTTCAAATATTTTGCTGGAAACAAAGAAAAGTACATTTAGTTAAGACACATTGAGAAAGTGACATCAAATACGGCCAAATACACAGAAATGCACAGTTTAGAAGGCAAACCTCCACACAACGCTAGAGAACTCAAATAAAAAATTAATAAATCTGTGCAGATGGATATAGGGCAGAGTCCCTGACAGCTGCTCCTAAAGCATGGACAGAATTATGGATTATAGCCATATCTGCTGTTGTATTAAGTCCACATTAAAGCAGCGATAGAAGCTACGAGGATCAGGTGTTACAACACCACGACACTTTGTTACAAAGTCAATCTCTCTACAGACAAATGTTCTTTGCATCCCCACAGAGAGGTTCATTTGCATTTTAGGCCCCATTAGAAGGAAGAATCTTACACTGAAGAGTCTGAAAAATTCCAGACAGCACTGGGTGTCAAAAAAGCATTTGCCCTTGAAGGAGACATGGGTGTCACACTGTAGGTTGCTAATCCACTCAGAGGCTGAAACACAAAGTTCTGAGGTGCAAAGGAGCGTGTTCTGGGTCTCCTTGGAGAAGAACTGTTGTTTTCCACTGAGGTTTGCTCTTTCTGAAGTTCTACTGGCATTGAATGTTTGGAATCAGCTGCAGAACTTTTCACCCCGGGATCCACTCCAGCATTTGTCTCCACTTTATGTTTAGAAGAAATGACCTGCAACAGCATAGATGGACAAATCAAATCACCAAATGAATCATGTGTTGGCAATAAGCACGGGCTGAATTATAACGTGAGTGCCTGAAAGCCACCAGGAAGGGAAGAGCTTAAGGTCAGTCAGCTCCCACAACAGCACACCTGTACAGAAGTGATGAGTTACCAGCAAGTCCTGCCATTTTTGACACCTGTAAATCACTCTAGAGACAGAAATAAGGCTTCCCTACAAAGAATGCAACAATCCACTCCAGGGGCTAAAATGGAGCACCTCGCCTACCAAAACAATAATTAAAACTGGCAAATGCTTGCTCCCACTGCTAGGAAAAAAAAGCTTTAAGGTGATAAAATCCTCAAGAGCAGAATTACTGGCTACAAATCCAACTAGGCCAGTTGAATAATCATAGTTTATACATATACTCCAATCCAAAGGCTGAAAAACAAGCTGGAATAGGCTGATAGCTGAGGAATGCAACCCAAGACAAGCGCAGTTAGCACTACAGAATGTCATTAAAAGAGGAGAAAAAAATTAAACAATAATTCACATTCTTATGACTGACCAGATAGTCACACAGAACACATTTCTGACATACCTAATTGAGATTGTTTGCTCAAGCCAGCCAGAAAAACTTGGGGTGTTTTTCAAGAAGAAAAATATCTTCAATGCACTGAAAGTCTTGTTATACTTTAGTCACCCCTGCTAGGAATGTAAACCTTGAATTTAGCTTTTAGCCAGCCTTTTCAAACGGGCTGCCTGTGGTAACAGCAAGAGTTTACCAACTGGCAGGGACTCCTGCCTCTGAAGAGCTGCTCTTACCTCCTGTTTGGCTGTGACTGCACAGTCTCAAACACACTAGAGCACAGCTGCAGCTACAGGAACAAGGTGGAGATGGGAGGTGTGAGAGGGAAGAGTGGAGCACAAAGGAGGAAAAATTCATGGACAGCTCTCGCACAGAACTGCCTGTACATGAGTGCATATAAAATTCTGGAAGTGAGGACACCAAGAACCACAATGACTGCCTTCAGCTGTAAATCATGCAGAGAATGGTGTTCTACCTTGCAGAGAATAGCATTTCCAGCTTTATTTTTTGCTGGTTCAAAACCTAAAATTGTGAATATTTCTTAGCTTCTAGAGTCTCATATCTCATATCTGAGGAGGAAAAGGATCCGTTCAGAACACACTCCAAAAATGAATGAACTGCACAAAATTTACAGCTGCTTGATTGAACCAGCAAAGCAGTCTTTTTTTTTGACTAGTTGAAACATCAGATATATATCATGTAAGAACTTCTTGTCTATTTTGAATCATTGTTCAGATCTTGATTAGTAATCGAATCATCCATCAGCCACATCCATATCCATGCTGGGATTCTTGGGGTTGCCCTGTGAAGGGCCAGGTGTTGGATTTGGATGATCCTTGTGGGTCTCTTCCAACTCACAGTATTCTGTGATTCTATATGAGCACTAAATTTAATCTTAAAAATACAGCAGTATAAATACTTACAGCTCCTTCCCAAATTCTAGCTTATTAGTGAAATTACTGCTTCTATGCTTGAACACTTCAGCTACAATGACACAGTTACTGGCTCTTAAATCAGTTTTACTGCTTTTCCATTTCAACTATTACATGACCTACCTTTGTGGTATCAGGTTTGACAGCTTTCTTCTGCTTTCCTACATTTGTTGTCTTTCGCTGTGACTGGTTACCTACAAAAAGAGACACTCCCAGAGGTCAAAAAGGCATCTGATTAATGTAATATTTCACCAAAACGCTGCTGTAAAAATCCAGTTCTAAAGCCAGGGAGAGACTGTTTTATCACTTGGGTGGGAGGTGGCTAGAGGGAAGAAACGGCATTGTAAAAGTTCATTCAAAAGAAAATCTGGCCCAGGATTTAAAAGCCTAGTAACAGATGTACCACCAAGAAAACAAATTCATTAAGTCATCAATCTTTAGATGTTGTCATATAGTAAAAAGAAAAGTCACATTACTTCCTTAAAGGTAGAAGAGAGAGTGTCAAGCCAATTTGAGTTTAGATTTTTAATTTCTATATGGCGTAGGAATTCTGATGGCATATTGAATTCTAATCAACAGGCAAACACAAGGAGAAATTCCTAACCTGAGAACAAAGGCTCTCATCTCTTTCAGAGATGTTTCTGTTGCTGCTCACACATTTAATAGTCATATGGCCATAAAGTCATACACCAGCGAGGCAAATCTTTACCAGTTCTGGCTTTGTTCTTTCAGTTTGGAATTACCATGTGGACACTGACGCTCCACACTGATGGGTTTCGTGGGAAACTGTCCGGTGCTGGTTTCAACATCTTGATGTAGATATTGCAACAGAGCTCCAGACAGGAGTCTGAGTGATACAGCATTCAGTCCTTTTCTTAGATGGGAATTTGGCATGATTTAAGTGCAGTCTAAGATAGAGCTGAGCTACACAACTCTGCCTCACTTACCAGCAGTAGCAGCAGCAGCTGTTGGTTTCAGCACCTGCCTGGCTGCAGAGGCAGCTGCTCTGGTGACTCTCACACTTGGGACTGGTTGGGCTGCAGTCTGCAACACTGCAAGAGAGATTCATCCCAGAGATTTCAAGTTTAATAAGGAGCTGCACTCGGGTAATAACTGCAAGCTTACATTTTGTAGAAATCAGAAAAATGCACCAGCAGTTATCAGCTGCATGGGTTTGCCAGAATGAACAGGGTTGGGTGCTTTTGGTCAGTTCAGTGCCAACAGCACGGCTTGGCCCTGGCATCCAGGCAAGGCACGGAGGGATCCTGACTGAAGGCAGTTTTACTCTTCAGGTCCATCAAGGTACCAGTGTGCTTGATGCCATGCACAAAGCTTAAGGAATGCTTCCCACAGTTCTCAGCAATCAGAGTCAAGGATCTCCCTGGTTTACAGATGAAGTTTTCTAGAGTAATAACTTTGCCGTGGTTATTTGCACAGCTGGAAGCTTAAGCAAACCACTGGCGTAACAAAGTGATGCCCTGGCCATTATATGAAAGATTTCCAAGGTCAGAATTTAATGCAATCTAACAAAGTACTCTTAAGACTAATTGCCTCTGAGATATTTCATAAAACATGACAAGTTCATGCACCGTATCACCCATCTTAATCATTTTCATCTTTGTATTTTAGCACTGCTCCTAATAGGCTTTTAAAATGACAGCGTTTTCCTGCACAGACAAATTTCACAGGAGCTCTTTATTCCATATTCTGCCTGTCTGAAATCCCCACTTGGTTACTGTTAATGCTTATTCCTGTCTTTAACGTCAAGCTACGATTCTGTAGAAGCCAGAATGAAAAGTTGGGAAAAAATTACTGGATAAATAACTACGACATTGGATTTATCAAACGTTCACTTCCCAAACCTTTTTATATTGGTCTTTCATAGAATCACAGAATGGTTTGGGTTACAAAGCAGCTTAAGGATCACCTCACTCCAACCTCCTTGCCGTGGGCAGGGAAGTTTAAGTACATATAATGCATATCCTTGATTCGGTACAAAGAAATAATCAAGTCTGGTGGATGACCATTTTTCAAAAATTAAACGTTTTAATTGTTATATCAAACACTAATAATACATCTTTTCAATATTCACCAAAGGCACTACTGAAATTTATTTAAATAAAGGTCTGCTGCTTGCTGATTTAATTAGATTAATGATGTGAAAGTCATTTCACTCTGAATTACTGAATATCCTGCATTAACATCAATATTCCACGTGACTTGGCTGTATCTACTTAAGGATATCCCTGGGCTATGAGGAAGAGTTTCTGATCCAAGGTATTCTAGTCCCTTAAAGGTGGCACAGGTAGGGTTTTTTTTTGCTGTTTTCTTAAGAAATATCTGTAACTGCGGCACAGAAAGTGACAGACACAGAAGGCACTTGCTGTTCTCTAACAGCAGCAGTCACTACCCGTGATATCTTCCTGAGGGAAACAGAAATCTCTGTACAGCTCCAGGAGCTGAGGCAGCTGGCAGTTGTGCATTTTGCCTACTGACCTGTTTCTTTTCCCTCTCCCAGGGGGAACAGTCAGTAACCAGGACTGTCAGGATCCTGCATTCCATTTCCCCCTGCCTACGGAGGCAACAAGCTCATGTGATCCCTAGAGCCACACACTTGATAAACTTCCAGCTGCTGCCCTTGGTAGGAATGGCCATCTTAAAATCTCCTTGCTTCCTACACCCAAAAATGTACTGTGGATCTTTCCCCCCAAAACCCCCAACTTGTAGGTTCAGATGTACTTCCATACCTTTCTCTTTTTCAGCCACTTTGACCGTACTCATCTGTTTATGTCCTGCCTGTGTAGGGCGCATGCTCTGCCCGTGGGCAGTGACCTACAAGAAAAAAAACAGGTTTTTTGGGAAGTATCAAATTCCCAGAAATTCAGCAGCCCAATTTCTTTCCTCATCTATCTATCCTAGATTACAGTAAGGGAAAAAGTCAAGTAATTTGGCACAGGGGGCTTTAAAAAGTAGACAGACATTAAGGATAACTAAAATAGGTTGGTTTAGGGATATGTTAACATGCATTATCAAACTAGAAAATGTCAGGAAAAAAAGGAAGAAAAATATTTAAGCAACAGTTTAAGTATCTTGAGAAAATTGATTGAAAAACAGATCCAGAAAACCTGTGCTTTTTTGTACTGATCTAATCAAACTTGTAAAGATACTACCCTGAGTCTGAAATTGCACCCCTTTCCCTAAATTTATTCACTGAAGTTATAGATATAGAAAACAAACCGCAGAGGACTTAGATGCAGTTGGTATCAGAGTTGGTATCATAGTTTTTCCTTCTTGGATCTTGGCTTTTGATCGAGTAATCCTTCCAGACAAAGCAGGAGCTGGCTGGAAACATCCCCAAGGAAACAAGAGTTAATACACTCCTTTTTCCCTCGTCACTGAGAGACTGAGCAAGAAGCATAAATGTGAAAAGCAACATGTCTGTGCAAAATGGGTCAAGTGTGTAATCTGGAAAGCTTTCAAAGCTGAGTTGCCTAAATATGAACAAGTTACTAGTTCTAAAATAACTCTGCTGTTTCGTTTGTGGATGAATCATTCAAATTTTTGAACTGAACATAGTCATAAATACAAAAATTCATGCATCACTAGAAGTATTTCCAGCTTTGTTTAAAAAAGAAAATGAGCCAAATTACTCCCTTATCGTTCCTTATCATAACAAATATTATTAAAGCATTTGCAAAATAAACAGCTTATTTGGAACAACATACACATCTCGTACACAAATAGCAATTTAAATGGAGTACGCAGATATAATTAGTTTAGAGATTAAATATTACCCTTGTTACCGTCTCTCTTGGCTTTGCTACCACTTGTTCCTCGGGTGCAAGTGCAAGGAATCCAGGTGCAGCTGGTCTGTACAGCCCCACCTTGAACACCCCTTTCTTGGCTTTCTCTCTCTGCTCCTGCAGTTTGCGAAGCTCCTTCTCCTCTTTGTAGCGCTGGAGCATCTCCCTGCGCTCGTTCATCCTCTGGGTGGCTGCGTTTGTGCCTTGTTCTGAAGCAGACGTGGAACACAGACGTGTGTTAAAACCATGAAGATGTTTCTGAGCCAACCAGAAGTCAGATATTTTCAATAAACTTTTTCAAGCCAGAAGAGGAGCGTAAGTCAAAGAGCAGAAGAACTCTCTGGAATCTCTAAATTGTTTTAACCCTTCCCACTAAAAGGGAATTCAGTGGAAAATTTCAACTTACAAATAGGCTTCCCCAAATAGCCACCCGAGGATTACTGTAAATTCATTCCCATTTTGCAAGGAATTGTAAATACCATTTCTTGCAAGGTTGCTAGTATGAAAATTAACACTTCAGTTACCTTTTTGTTTATTTTTACCAGTTTCTCTATTCAAACACTTGCAATGTCATTGAAAGCTGAGCTTTAGGTCAGCTTTAGATATCAAAGTCTGCCTCAGGCCGAGGATAAATGAGGCAGAAGTTTTATGAAAGAATAAAACCTTAGATTCCAAACTTGAATTATGTCTACCTGAAAAATTAATATCCACTTAAAGCTGAAATTTATTAAAGATAATCAAGACAAACTTATTAAATTTCTTATTTGATATGATTATATATGGACTGCACTCCAATAATCTTCAGAAAATGATTATCCTCAAATAACTTTCTCCTATCAAAATACTAAAGGTGAAAATGTTTTTTAAAAGCCTGTTAACATTTTTAAACATTAACTTAATTTCTTAGACCACAAGCATCCAGGGAGCCAGAAGGCAGAATTCAGCACACATGCAGGTCCTACTTTCTGAGAGGAAAACTAAATTATCAAAGACTAGCCATTTTCAAAATAAAATCATACTATGCATTTAGCCATTAATAATTTTATATATTATCATAATACACAATTGTCCATTGCTAAGTACAACTTAAGCACACGACAGGGATCAGTTATATGTTAGATGGTATTTTAGACTGGAGTTTTTCACATCTTAAAGGACAAGGCAATCAAAAGGCACTGCCTATTGAATATTAATACAAAACGCATTCTTCCTTTAGCTGCTGCAGACAAATCAGAGCAAAGCCTGATTCACACCACCAGAGCAGTGAGGGGGGCACAGCTGTATTTCTTCCTTGATTTTAACACTTGGAAAGGTTGACAAGGTTTTAAATCTTAAACTTTTATGTCAAATTAAAATGTTAACTGCTATTAGGTTTCTGTGATAATGCTACTAAACCTACTTAAAATTTTCAACATTAAAAAAAAGGTCTATAGCAAGTATTCACTTACTCTGTTTCACACTGCTGTTCTCTTGAGAGCACAGTTCCCTGGTTTCCTTGAGCTCCGAAATTCCCCTGTCCTTGGAGAGCTGAACATTGACATCTGCCAGCCCGAACTGCCGGCCCTTTTCGAAGAGTTTGTGCCTGTTCTCCTTCTGAAGGATGGATTTCCTGCGGGCAACCTTGGTTCTGAGGGCTTCTGTACTCAAATCCTTTTTGTATCGACTGGCAAACTGGGAGGTAGCAGCCATCCTGATGACCTTAGACAACAATCACAGTGATTAGGAAAACACTCTCGTGGTTTGTTTTTCATTTTTGTTAAAGTTTGCATGTGAGCAAAGCCCTGAATTCTTTGTTTCTGTATATGACCAGGGAAAACTCAAATGACAATTTCAGTAATGACTCTTTCACCAATTTCTCGTTATTTTTATTCATTCCAGGGACCAGTTTGGTTGTTGAGTGCGCTCAACAAGTCTGACACAGAATTAGGAGAGGACACTGCACCCATGCCT
This sequence comes from Mystacornis crossleyi, assembly GCA_013400655.1. Classification (NCBI taxonomy): domain Eukaryota; kingdom Metazoa; phylum Chordata; class Aves; order Passeriformes; family Timaliidae; genus Mystacornis; species Mystacornis crossleyi. The sequence continues at coordinate 1,352 of VYZQ01007238.1, read as the reverse complement.
GGGATTGGCTGGGCTGCTTTCTCCACAGCTGTTTTCCACATTAAGGAGATGAGCAAGCAAATGACAAGGCTGTAGGACAATACTTGGAAGCAACATTCCATTTAGATTAGACCTATCTGATAGCAAGGAATTTTGTCATCGCAAAGAGCACTCAGAACCAGGATGTTTCCAGGATGCAACTGCAATACAATAGTGGTTATTTCAAGCAGCATTTTCCCCATCTTTTTTAACCTGAAGAAGCCTTAAACCAATTGTCAGTTGGTTTGCACTTGCTGTGCTAACAGCACCTAAAGGGGCTCCAAGAGACATGGAGGGGGACTTTGGACAAGGGATGGAGTGACAGGACAAGGGGGGAATGGCTTCCCACTGCCAGAGGGCAGGGACAGATGGGATTTTGGGAAGAAATTCTTCCCTGAAGGTGGCAAGGCCCTGGCACAGGGTGCCCAGAGACGCTGTGGCTGCCCCATCCCTGCAAGTGTCCAAGGCCAGGTTGGACAGGGCTTGGAGCAGTCTGGGCTAGTGGGAGGTGTCCCTGCCCATGGCAGCGGGTGGGAACAAGATGGGCTTTAATGTCCCTTCCAACCCAAACCATTCTGGATTTTATTATCCCCTGAATCCCCACTTAAACCTGTCTTGCCAAGGGTTTTCCACCTCAGCCAGGGTCTTTCAGACATCTCATCTTTCACCACTTACAGAATACAGCTTTGCAATAAGCAGGTTGACAGAGCTAAACTAAACACCCAACAGTTATTAATTAATTGGTAATTTAGTCATTTACTGAGGTTCTTCACTTCAGGACAGCAAGCTCTGATCAAACTAAAGGAACCATCAGTGAACTAGACTGAAAAGCCTTGACAATGGGTGTACAGGATTTCCTAAAGCCCATCCCCTTCCCACCTATGTGCTACCAAAAGCCAAAAACTCAACCAGCAGCCTAAGTGAGAAACCCAAATGTTAGACAAAAAAAAGCAGTAAAATAGAAATAACACAGAAATAAACTGCATATACTTATGGGAAAAGCAGTCAAGGAGAGAACCTGAGCTGTTGGAAGAAGGAATACAGAGCAAGCCTGTTCAGATGCCATCAGTGCTGGCAGTGGCAGCTCCCTGTTCCCCACTGCATGGAAGTGTTCATGGTGGGGGGAACTTGCAGAGCACCAACAGCACCTGCACAGCCTCCTGAAAGGGTTCAGAATACATACTGGATAGAAACATAAATGGGTGCATTTTGCTCCTTTTTTTCTGATATGTTCAGTGCTGCAGGAGAGCAAAATGGTCAGTGGAAGTCAGAGAGCAGAGGGGAATAAAAATCAAAACACAAACCAGGGACCAGATCTCTTCCACACAATCCTG
>VYZQ01007233.1:8494-26295 GCA_013400655.1 Mystacornis crossleyi | reverse complement strand
AGAGCACATAGTAATAGGACAAGTACGTTTACATTTTTTCTTTTATTTGCACCTCTCATTCACAGATACAAGCTGTCAGAAAGAGAAGTTGAAATTCTTTGTACAAATATGTGTATAACCTTTCGTAGTTACTTAACATTCATAATTATGAGATTAATGTTCACCATTCCCAGACTTCTGCAACTGAATAATGCATTCACTAATATTTTTTTGCCTTTCAGAAGTACAAAATCTAAGACTACTATCAAGGTGTGAAAATTTCTCAAATAAAATTTAAAAAATGGTAGAAAAACCTAATGCCTACTGTTTTCTAATAGAAGAACTATAGGAGGGACTTCTATGTCATTATCAGATTCTGCATGTGGCCCTTCAGTGTTAAAAGTACCTGTCTGTTTGTCACTATTCATGAGTAAGGTAGGATGAAATATGTTATATCTTTATATTATTGCTAAGAAGAAAATACAAAAGCAAAGTTATTTTGCCAAGGAACATTCTATTTGCAAAAAGTGCAAAATGTTTTGGGTATTCTGGAAGTGTTCAGTATTGAAGCCAACTGCATTCCATTAGTATCTTTCCTAATGCCCAGGTGAAATTTCCTGAGACTCTTATGCAAAGGATCTTGAAACTTGTTAAGTAGAGCTGCTCCAAGATCTTTCTTTGATGCTGTTGCACAGTCTATTTACTCATTCTATGCTTATCTTTCTTTTGCAGTTTAATTGAAAGAAATTGGATTGGAAAGAAATTGTCTCTTTCTTTGCAGAAGGTGGTTGCTCTGAGCACATGCCTCAAGACACTGACATTTTCCTGTATTTTTTTTTACTATGGGAATCACCTCTTAAATTAAAATACCTCATTATGATTATGCTCTGAGACAAAGTTTGTAGGAAGAGGTAGTAGCTGGCAACCTGGTAGAATTGAAAATAAGTTTACAGAAACAGCCTTTGTTCAGGTCTTGAACAGAAACAGCAATCTCACAATCTAGCAACATGTCAAGAACAACTTTCCTGGGTTTAGCTTGATTCTGCTCCTCAATTAGAAAACTGGAGTAAAAAAGCTAAGTAGCAGCTGCAGACAAGGGACCATTTTAGAACGGAAAAATTACAGTGCTATTAGTTTCTGCATGACAGGAGAGGTCATCTGTCCTGAGGAAGAAATGAGATATGTGGAAAGTCTAAAATTATGAAACAAGCATTCCTAATTACTTGATTTTCTTTTTCTTGCTTAAAATTCAACTCAGCTATGAATTCCAACTACAAGGACATTAAGATCAGTCAAGATCAGTTCTGAGAAGTCAAACCTCAGATTTTTAGTGAAAGGTATTGTCCCATTGGTAACTAGGCATTGGTACCCTTTACTACTTTTTTCATTTGGATATGTAATAGTTACATACTTTAATCTTCAACAAAATTATTCAATATACTATTTTCCATTTTCTTTCTTCATGTATATTGATTCTGAAATTGATTTTATTAAGATCAAGGATTGTTTGAGTGCTAGGAGAAAGCCTTGTTCCAAGACAGGATCTCCTTTCATGAATTTTTCTCTGATTTCATTGTGAGGAAACAAATTTCAGCATGTAGCATGCAACAGCTTAAATCTAGAAAAAGCATAGTTTTCTTTTGCACTTCTGTCAGCGTACAGGAGGAATATAATTTCTTTTCAGACCTTACAATAGAGAGAAACCTCCTATGAACCAAACTACTTTTTAGACTTGTGAAACTTGAAAAAAAATTCTAATACATAGCTAGAGTCTTAGATACCAGTAGCTTTCATTTGAGGATAATACCAAACAAAATAACACATTTAAGTGTGTTTTATTCGTAGGTGAAACCAAGTTCCTGGTCCTTGATATCAATGTAGTGACTTTGCTGCTTACAGAATGGATCCAATAGCAACTTTACATAAATAAGTAGAATAGTCCTTGCAAATTAGCTATGACACCTTTTGACAAAAACACTAACAATTTTGCAATTGTAATGTTCATGTTAAGCCAAATGTCATTACATTATTTGCTAATCCTATTGATATTTTTCAAGTTTTAAAAGATTTAAACAAATTAACACAAGTCATTTTGCCTCTTGAAAAAAGGTTACTTCAGATAAAAATTAGGCCAAAAACATTGATTGTCATAACACTCCACCTCTTCAAACAAATTGGAGAGATTTAGTTTTGGTTTTAAGAATATGTAAAAATTGAAATCAAAATATATCAAAAAATAGTAAGTCAAAGAATTTCATTAAAATAAAAAGAGAGGGAGACTATAGCTGTATGTTGTTGGTTTTTTAAAGTAAAGATATAATATAATTAAAGGAGTTTTTGTAAGGTGTTTTTGTTCATGAAAATCTGGGGGAGGGACGTAATTTTCCAATTGACCATAATTCTCATGAAAGCAATAATTTCATTAAAAAATACTAAATCTAGTTTCAGTTTTCAGTTCAGATTTCTAGAAAGCGCTTTTCTTATGAAAGATTTGGCTAAATATCAGGACATATACAATCACTTTTTAATTTCTTTTTCTCTCACTGCTTGCAAACATCCAAACATGATCAGAAGAAAAAGAAACACTTATTTATTTCCTAATAAATTCTACAAACAATTTCAATTTGTGTTCTCATTCGTGAATTTATTTAATGATTTAGAGAATTTTCATTTATGTATAGTGACATTAGTAAGATTCTTTTAAATTAACTTTGCTTTCTCTGTTGACTGATTGTATTTCAACAAGATAAAATGAAAGCCTGTGCTCCTGAAAAGAGTAAATAATTTACGCTGATGTTTTAGTTTAGATCAAGACTATAATTTTGAAGTGAGTCTCCTAATTATTCTCACTCATCACACACACACATTCATATCACAGAGTGGCTTCAGTGTCAGCTGTTTCCATTCTGGGTGAAAATGAGGCCAAACACAGGAAAGAAACACTTTTAGTATTCTCCAACAGCTAAAATTGCTTCAATCCAGGGCTTCAGTCCAGCCCTAGCAAGAGCAAAACCTCATACAGTGTGGACACTGCATCTTCAGTACTTACTGTTTGTGTCTGAAGGCCAGCATCCACTGAGATGCACTCCTTGCTAGTGTACACACTCTAAATTCTTCAGGTAGGAAGCTGACAGGGAAAGATCAGAAAGTCCACTCAAAGTGTTGAGTTCAAATGGAAATAAATTTAAAATGCTTTCCATAATTTCTATTAAGACTTAACATTTCAATGCAAGCAAAATGAAAGGAATATTTCTGGGGGCTTTTATAAGGATCTGGTACTCCTATATTCTGTCATCTGACCTTGAACGTATTTGGAATCATAGTTTTCAAAGACATGTTTGCTTATGGTGTCCTGTAGCAGAAGCAGGCTTTACTTTTAATCTGCCTTTTTATCAAGAAATTCAAGTTCCTGTGCTTGTTTCATGTCAGAATCATGTGGTTCAGCAACACTGGAAAATTACACCTAATATTTCTTAGGTGTTACTACTCTTTTTTTTTTTTTTTTTTTTTTTTTTTTTTTTTTTNTTTTTTTTGTCTTCATACAGGCTACTAATATATTTAGTACCTTTCATGGATTGCATTCTGTTTGAAATAAAAAACAATAAACAATGTTCGAGATCAGTTTGAACTGTAAAAAACCCCAAGCAATATCCCCCAAAAGTACATCGTGTAGGAAAAAGAGAAGCAAAGAAAAACTGTATGTATTCTATTCATATCTAGGCTTAAGCTGTTAAAATTTTTGTAAGTTCCAGACATCCTAGTTATTGATATTTCCTGAGGTAAAGAAAAGAGAAACAGATTATGCTTCAGTAATATACTTTCCCTGTTTGTTTGCTTGAGAGTCATATCCATCTCTTGTTATCAGCCTGAGCAATACTTTTTCCTTCTGAAGAAGCCTGTAGTGGTTTTAGCATTACTCTTTTGTAGCCTTGCTCAGAAGTGGGACTTCCAAAAAAAGAGATTCTCTTTTATAAATCTCTTCATCTGTAAGTATTATTATTGCTGCCTTCTCTTTGTTTGCCTTCTATTTCATTTAATCACATCCTTTTATTTACGTGTGTACAGACAGTCTGCATAATAATCAGGGAACTTGTAGGTGATGTATGTATTGAAACAGAGTGCCTCCTTCCCTCTGTTTTCATATAGTGGCTTTCCTTACACTGGGGCTGAATGGCAATTTCGATAATTGGAAAAGTGTTCTACTTTTAGATAATAGGAGTGACACATGAAAAAGTCCTTAAACTGCTACTGTGAAAGATATAAAGCACATATAAATATTCTAACCTGCACAGGAATAACAGAAATCAGCAGGTAAAGGATAGCCAGGGCAATATGTTGCTGACTAAGCAGTGATATATCCCCTTTTGTGGCCCTTGGGAAATGTTTAAGCAACAGAGTAGCAACATAGATACAATTAAGATATATTATTTTATTATTCTTCCCTATTTTCTTCAGCTTCATATACTCTTCCCCTTCCAGAGTAGCAGTATTTAACCTATAGTTTAGTAAGGCATTTCAGCAGTTTCCCACATATAAATATTTGAGTTAACCCCTGAAGACACCTTGCTGAAGAAATGTGGTGAATTAGGACCTGAGTGATTGCACATGCATATTGTAATTGATATCAACAGCAATGTCAGGAATCTGTCTAGGTAGCCATGTGGTTTGTCTATGCCTGAGAAATCCTTCTGATTATTATACACATTTTATAAATGTAGACAAGGATAGGATAACAAAATTTTAAGATACATTAATTCCAAAATTATTGTGTCCTAAATTTGTATTCTGAAAAATATGTAAATCAGTACAACTCTTAATATAAAGGTAAGTTACAAATATTCTCTGGGCTTCAACAAGTGGCAGTGCATTAAAATTAACTGTATCAAATGAAATATTGCCACAAAAGCAAAGGGTCTAAACTCTAAGGCTTTTGAAAGGATTTCAAAGACTTGAGTCAGAAAAGATTTGTAGAGGAACATGTGAACTGGCAGAGAAAGTGCTTGCAATTAAGCAATTTTGGAAGAAAACACCTGGAAAACTAATCTAAACTCCTATAAATTACATATTTCATGTTGTTACCTTGCTGAGATGAGGAAGGTCTGGATGGTTGATTGAGGTAGGAGGTATGAAACAAATCACAAACACATGTTGCCTTCAAATTATAACACTCTTCTAAGTAATTATTTGCACATTGCTTCTGTCAGTATTGATTACACTAAATACATTATTAAAAGACTGTATTTTCTGGTAAGGAGAAGAACATGGCTCAGTGGATAAGATTTTCATCTCTAGAAACAGACGTTCGTTGAGTGAACATCTGAAAATGAATATTAATTTTTTGGACTTGAGTGCAAATTTAACTATAGTTATAGTTATAGTGTAAAATCCCTACACAATTAAAATGATTGGCTAGCAGGTTTTTGTAATGACTATGAAGTTATGATGTAAATAAGAAGCACAGAAATACATGGCACATAGATTAACGATATATTTCCGAGAGATTAAGGAAACTGTTCACGGAACTAGTGACCTGTAAAGTCCATTTTTAAGCATGCTGTTTTATTTTCTGTGCAATTATTTGTCCCTAATTTAACATCTGACATGAACGCTCAGCCCTTTTCCCTATTAACTGACTAAATTTAACCTAAGTTATTTCATGGAATTCAGTAAAGTTAAAATTTAACCTCTAGGAAATGAGAAAGTATTTATTCAAGATATCCATCAGGATAGTAGTAACGAGGCATATTTTAGATTTCAGAAAGAAGAATAACATTCTCAAATTGTCTTCATCTAACCACTGACCCTTGTTTTCAACATGAAACAAAGCTAATTTTGAAGACCATTCTTTTGGTTATAGGGATCAATAGTATACTGAGCTTTTAAACCACCTGAATGAATGAAAATTTGGGACCGATCTTATGCATTGCATGTAAGAAGTTATTACTCACATTACATATAGTTAGTACACCACAAAAAAAAAAAAAAAAGGATGAACATACTTTTTCCTATAAATAATATTCTTCTGATGTACAGAGAAGTAATCCACATCTTTAGAAATATGGGGTTTTTTTAAAAGGGCTGTTGATGTGAACTCAGACCTCATTCCTATACAAAAGTACTCATATTTTATTAATTTTAGTGATACTACAAGTACATATTAACAAACATTGATAGGACTAAGTAGGCACTTATACTCTGAGGTGCATTAGGTTATCTGAATGCTAGGTACGTAGTCTGTCCCTGTGCATAAACCCAAGTCCATGTTGACACCTGACTGGAATCCACCCACCTGTGTGCCTCTAAAGAAGGTTCTTGGTTATATCAGAAAAGTTGAGTGGATCACTTGATGCGTTTTAGACTCATAAGAAGATCTGCCTTAAAATGTAGACACTGCCATAAAATTCAGAGATTCTTGAAATTCCTATATGTGCATCTTAACTCACGTGAAAGATGTATTTAATATTATATGGAACATGGTCTTTTGTCCTCAAAGGTCCGCACTTTGGAAGAGGCAGAGATTATAAATATGCTTCAACTTCTGCTTCTTTTGAGTTTCCCACTCACTTAAATAACGTTTGTTCCAAGTTATTTTTCTAACTACTTCAGAGAGAATAATTCCTTGAAGCTGTCCTGTAAGAGTGAACAATTGCAGCTCAGGAATACCCTAGGAACCAAGCTGATTGGACAAACTCCAAGGAACAGCAGAAAGAGACAATTACTTGGAAGTGAAGTCTTTACCAGAAATAGACTATTAGATACTTCTAAAAACAAAATGCTGCACAGTGTGATGGAGCTCAACTGTTTGCTGATTTCAAAATGTATACTTTTATATTAGTTAGAAGTTGAAATCCAGATTATTTATTCAACTTCTTGGTAATTTATGATTTGAATCAGCAATTATTTTAAGCTACATTTTACAGGGAATTTTCACTTTTATTCTGTTCTTCTGTGTTAATTAAAGAAAAGGATAAAACAACTACTGACCAGTTATTATAAATAAACATGGAGATGAAGAAAAAAAGATGCATCATCCTTTTGGAAGATGAAATAATTATATTTTTCTATGGTTGTCTCAATTCACATTATTTCTTACTAGCCCTCAGGTGTACACAAGTATTGGCATGTTAGAATTTAATGATAAATACCTATTTATAGCTGAACACTTGTTAAATGAAACACCATTTCTTAGTAATTTCTAAACACATATTTAATATTTATTGCTCATCAATATTTGGTAAGTAATTCAATTTTCTTAGTTATTATGACTCATATTACTCAACAGGAACCAACATGCATGTGATAGAATAAAACAAATCTGTTTTAAAGTTGTTGCCTAATGGTAATTATCAATCAATTTATTAAACTCCCCTTTCATGTGTGTTTTCTTTTGATGAAGAAAATGGTTTGCAGAGAACAACATGGGAAATTACCTGATTCTGAGTTGATTAACAATTTAATTGCATATATATTGGCTGGTGTCATTTATAAGACAGGTAATGGTCAAAGTGACCTCCTTCCAACCCTTATGTCTTCTTGATTATAAATACCAAATGTTTCCCAACACTTGGGCATCTGACAGTGACAGAAACAAATACTGTAGGTGCACTGAAAACTGAAATCTCACCTAGAGACATGTCTGCTGCTTCTAAATTGATTGAAGCTGATATGTGGCACCTCTTCAAGAGATCTTTACGCTACCTTATTTTTCTTGACTAAAACTCTGGAGAGTGAAACAAAATTTCTCAGTTTAGTTGCATATTCACATCTATTCCCCCAGAATAATATTTTGTAGCATTTCCAAATGTTACCAAAATATAATAAAATTTTCAGTCTGCACACATAAAACTCAGTCTTCCTAATGTTTCTGTATAAAAGCATCAAGTTTCATCACTTTCTGTGAAGAATGCACAGTTTCTTCCCTATTTTGATAACTAATATTAAGAGACTAATTCTTCACAGTTATTTCTTCATTGCTATTGTCAGCATCTTCAAAAGTCTCGGTATCAATCAACTGCAGCTGAAAAAAACCCCATTATTATTTTAAAACACCACTGACATGACTAGCCTACCTACCTGACTTACCACCAGGAATGACTATCATAGTGTTTATCTCATAAAAACTAAGTGTCTCACTTTGTTGGAATGTGGAGCTGATTCTGTCCACACTAGGTGTAATTCAAAATCTCTTTGATGATTCGTTGCACACGTGATAAGAAGTCTAAAAAGCAATAAACCTACAATATTACAAATTAATTAAGAAGGTATGAATTAATGTCTATGTTAGTTGTATTTAGCTGTGACGACTTTTCTGGTATGATAAAAGTCAAGAGACAATGTGCGATAAAAATATAAGATGAAAATATCATGCAGTATAAAAAGTCTACCTTGATATATGTAGTGGTTTGATTCGCATTTTCCCCTTTCTGTGAGATAAGAACAGGGAGGAATACAAAGTAGGCACCAAACTTTAAAGAATAGAATGAAGTTTATTGCTAAAACTAAAAGTAAAATGGAATAAAAAGGAATTAAAGCAAATTAACCCCGTTTTTCTCCAGCACCTCCCCCATCCACCTATAATATGAAGACACAAACTTAAATAATTTCAGTCAGTTTGCCCCTCTATAACAATCTTTCATCAGTCCATTTAGAGAGAGAAGTCTCTTTTGCTCACGTTATGAACCCTTTCCAAAAGAACAATCTTCTCATGGCATCCACGTCACAGCACAGCTGCTATCTGGGGTGGGTTTCTGTTGGCATGTGAGAGTCCCTTTCTTCGATTACAGCTTTTCCACAACTGTGTTCGAGNCTTGGGGCTATGGCACCCCCACCCCTGGAGCCCAGCAGCCGGGGCCTAGCCTGGCCTGCTGGGAGAGGCTGGCCCACGAGGGCCGGGGGCCGAGGTCCAGGCCCACCAGGGCCGAGGGGACAAAGGCCATGGCCCTGTGGCAGAGCTGGACCATGGCCCGGCCCAGCCCCTGCCGGGCCGCACACATTCGCGCAGGCAGGGCCCAGCAGGGCCCCGCCGGGCCGGCCCAGCCCCCTGGGGCTGAGCCGGGCCCTCAGTTGCCTCTGCCAACGCCAGAAGAGCAAAAGGGCGATTCCTACCTTGCCTCTCTTTAAATGCTGTATTTTACAGAGGCGTAACCCTTCTCTCAGTGGCTCAATAGAGCTCTCTGTATTCAAATTAGTTAATTGATTGGTTCTGTGAAGTTCTGGAGGAAGTTACCACACCTGTTGCAGCCACATCACTTCCCCAAAGAAACAGAGCCAAAAGAAAAAGAACCTGAAGAGCAGGAAGGGTGCCAACCCATGATATTATCCACCCCTCATGTCTGTGAAATACACATTTAAGGCTATTATAAAAATTACGTTCAGCAGCAGTAGTGTTGTTTTTTTGGGGGTTTTCTTATTTGCTCTTTCAGTTTTAGCAATTTGGGGGTTAGGGATTTTTTTGGACTCACAAATTGTAATTTTAATATGTTTAACAACTTCCAGTAAATTTGTACTTCCAAAAAATTGTCTAGTAACTTTTTGAATTCAAGATTGCTTTGGGCAACCATAATGTTCTGCAACAGTGTTTTATATTATTGAGTTATACAGAGTATTCATTTTTGATTTATCTGAATTTGTTACAATTTTTTTAAGTAGTTCTCTCTTTTCATTTAAGTTTAACTTTTTACCTGTTCTTTTTATCACTGAGCTAGTATTTTCAGTTTCATCTCCTTTGGAATTCCAAGATCTCTTTCTGGAAAAATAATAGATAATTTCAACGGCATAATTTTATACAGATTCTTTTCGGGTTACTTGTTTATATATGAATCATTTTACAGCTATTCATAGTGAATTTTATTTGCCAACTTACTGCCCATCATGAAATGCTGCCGTACCTTTTCACAACTTTTTTTTTTCACTATCCTGTAATACCTTGCATACATGTTAAAATCTGTCACCTCATTGATTTTGCCTTTTTCTAAACAACTTATGAATATGTTGAATGTCAGTTCTGTTAGCAGATCCTCTATTTTCTAAATTTCTTATGATGCACTTGCAGGCCTTATGGCAGGCAAGAATGGTGTTTGCTAAGCAGTTCATTTAGAACATCAATTTATCTGCAGCAAGAAAAAAACAAATAATTCCACATTCCAGGAAACATATGTATCATGAATTTAGTTAAAATGGTGGCAGTACATACCTTACTTACATAATGAAAGTGCAATTCAGTGTCCAAATTACTTATTTTGAAAGCTCCAAAAAGCATCTCATAAAGATATCAAATACCTTAACTTAAAAAGTATGCTAAGGTGTACATGTCTCAATAAATTTCAAAAAGGATTGCTTAATGTCAAACTGTAGAATGCTTTTATAATCAGTGGAATATGATAAGTTGCTATTTTTATTTGCCATCTATCCTCTCCTAGACATCTATCTTAAAATAAAGTGAAACTCCTGCTTGATTGGCTAGTTTTCATTAGTTATATTGAGAATACATATTCTTTAGCTTGGGAAAATATGTAGCTTGCAGATGGTTGAAGGTAGAATTGTGTTATTTTTATTTCAGTTAAAATTAATGCTAAAGTCTTCTTGCTCAGTACTGCCTACCAATGTTACAAAGAACATATACCTACAAGTTAGAGTAAAAGAACTTTTTTGGTCTACAAGGCATAAAAACTTATGGGCATGATAGAAACAGCGTAAGGTTTTGCACAAACCCAAATGGATGGAACTAGTCTAGATGAAGAGAATTGTAAAACTGGCAAAGAAAGAGAGCAATCTTCTTGGGTTTGGGGGTTTTGTTTTTGTTTGTTTGTTTGTTTGTTTGTTTGTGGGTTTTTTTGTGATGTACATCACCCTGCATATAGATGGAGTGGAAGAACTCTCACATAAATGTGTTTTAACATTGAAGTGTACAAATTTCTCATGGTGACTTTGTATCATTAACTTCCACTAATAGGCAATTTAAAAAATCAGTTGCAACTCCCTTGGATGTGAAACATAAGGGAAATATAGAAAAGGAAAATTACTTTCAAAATATATAATACAACGAACATGAAATAGAAAAGTTAAATTAACTGTAGAAAAGGTGATTGTATCTGGACAATATTTGCACTCTCCTGGTTTTGCATGTCTGCAGAATAATGTTACATTTGCATGGAAGAGAACATAAAAAAGTTTTGCTGTTTACAACTCTGTCTTGCTTTTCCTGTTTATGTTAATATCTGTGACAGATAAGGTCTTAGCACTACAAACACTTCAACCTTGATGTTTGATATTCATGTACAAAATCAAATCTTTGATATCCTGACCACATGACTTTAACGGTCATGACTACAGATGGAATTTTTAAAAATAAACTACACTGAAAATTGTGTTTGGTGTTTTTAATTAATAATTATTTAACTAATCCTGGTTATGATCTGTGGATGTTGTGAAAAACTGGCACTTTTGATGTCTTTTCTGCAAACAAGAAGAGTTAATGTGCCTCCTTTCTTGGAAAGGATCCAGAATGGAATAATTAATTTAGCAACCCTCTTGCCATATAACTTTGAGGAAAATTAATGGAAATATTATGACTTCTGACGTATATTTTCTTCTGTTTGTCTTTTATATGGAGATGAGTGTTATTTTTACTGCATACGTGTCCATACAGGAATAGGTGTAGCATCAGGTTATGTGAGTAAAAACTTGTCTCCACACACCCTAAAAAGAGCCCACTGGCAAACAGGAGCACCCCGATACTCCAGTCAGAAACATGAGTCCCCTCTCTGAACTTCCAGAGCTGTCCCAGGGTGCCCTCAGGTCCAGGGGCAGGGGACACTGTGCACCAGAAGCTAGCAAGGCATGTTCCCTGTGGCATCTCACAAAGTAAGGGAAGACACTGTCCACTGGTATGTAGCTCATCATGGGAAGGGTATTCTGGAAATGGAGATAAGATGGATACTGTCAATTCTACATACAAATTTTTGTGGGGAGGTCTAGAAATCAGACTGCTACTTGGGACTGTGGCGCACAGGCTCTGCTATGTCTGGGTAACAGCAGCTGGTGAGAAACTGGAATGCGCGCATACTGTGTGGATAGATGCCAGCGGGTATCAAGGCGGCCTATCTGGCAAGTGCGATAAGTCTTGGGAGCCAGGTATCAAAGTCAGTCAGAAATTCTTTGCCACTGGAATGACTAGCACTAGCTAACCAGCTCACGAGCAGTCAACTGGGAGACCCATTTTCAATTGCCCATCTGGGCATTAGTCAATTGGAGCCCAGAGTAGAGGTTAGTTACTGGATAGACTTAAGTGTATAAGATCAGCTTCAGGAGAGACCCATATTATACATATATGTATACATATTTTCCATTAATGGACATTCATCCCGAGCAGCCAAAAAAATGAACAAGGTCAGGCCACTGCTGTTTGCATTTGTCTAAATGCTGTGTGCTCCCTCTGTGTTGATCTGTGTGGCCAGACGTGTGTCTGTGTATTGTGAGTACATGTGCATGTGTGTCTGCTAGGGCTGCATGCTCAGCTTCATTACTCATCCATAACAGCATGTCAGGACATGGGGCTGCTGCAGGCTTGTGTGTATTGAGCTATTGCATTCTTCAACTCCTAGTAGTGGACATAACAGAAAAAAAAATTGATAAATTTGATTAACTATATGCACCACTTAAATGTTAAATAAATGCGTATCAAATAGTAATAGATTCTGACTACAATTTCTGTTCCAATACTCTTTACAGTCTGTTGCTTTGGCTGTGCATCAGTGAGTGCTACATATTGCCCTTCCTCATATCTGGCCATGGCCTTCTGCAGGGTAACTTGTGTTATTGCAGAAGTAAATTATGCAACTTGAAGCACACCATTAACACTGTACAAGGTTTTCCAGATGTCCAGATATCAAATGATTAGTATATAGTCTGTGGACGTTGCAAGCCAAATGCTATTAATTGGCTGTAAAGGAGACAGAGATGAAGAGACTGTGACCAGGTTCTCCGGAAATATTTGTTCTTCCTTGTGAGATTATAAGTCCGTCCTGTCTATCACAGATGTAAATGCGCTTAAAACTGACTACATTTATATTTTCCTCAAGCAAAGGTCTGATTAATTCATGTTTCTAACACAGATGGAAGATGTACACTTATTAGATGGAATGGGGATGCTTGCCTGGTAACAGCAAGAGCCTGTATTTGGCATATAGCAATGCTTTTCTTTCTGTTCCAGCTACTTATATTCATATATTAAAGAAAGTAAAAATAATGCTTGTGAGCATAAGATGAAGCAGGAACTTGCAGAGAACAAGGGAAAGAAACCAAATACCAGTTTCCCCCAAAGTGCAAAATGGAAAAAATCAGGTTAGCAACAGAGAAACAGTAGCCAAAGAGCAGATATGTGAATAGATGTGGTAACAAATGTCAGTAGGAGATGGCAGGTGTGTTGTTATTTCTCTTTTACACCATAAAAACATGAAAATATTGCCCAGATGGTATGATTAGAAATGATGAGAATGAAAAATCCTCATATTAAATGCTATTATTAGGAACTAAAAAAAAAAGAGGAGTGGGCTTTTACTTGCAAATTAGTTATAGATAAAACACAGTGCTGTCTAACAAGGTGATTCAACCCTCCTGAGATCTGAGCCATTCTTCAGAGATGTCTATCAATGTGCATTAACAATGCAAGCATTCTAACATGATCATGTTCTGACCTCGAAGCCTCATTTTGATGCCATATTTAGATGAGATGCATCCTGAACTCTTCACTCAGTTCTTCTCTAGAGGGAGCTGATGACAAAGCCCTTACTGTCTTTTCTGGTGACAGAGCTATTATTGTTTACATCCTAGGATCTTCAGATATATCCTACTCATTTTCTGCAGTCTGCACTTGTAGTGCTGTAATTAAGATGTCATCTTTGAAATATATGAAATCTCACCTATGCTGTGAAACACAACATACACACCCTTTATACACAGTCCTTTACTACTTGATGCTTTTGGTTTAAAATGCTAAATGGAATAAGGTGTTTTGAATTATTTAGTTATTTTGCACACGCTAATTACAACAAACACAGTAAAATTAAGTGTTATATAAAGCCCCCTCTTTTTTGGAAAATAAATCATTAAGGTGACATATGTAATGTGGAAAAAAATCATGGTTTAAAAGAAAGAAGCAAATTAAAAATAACTTATTTTTTAAATAAATCAGTGGGGAAGAAAAAAGTTATATTGTTACATTCTTTTAAGTATCAGGCCCACTGAATACATTGCTCATATGAAACAGAACTATTTATGAATATTGCCTGGGAACAGATTTTCAAAGTGTCACATGCCAATTAACACAGTACATGTGAACAGAAGCATAATGAATTTGAGAAGATAATATTCCCACATGCAGAAAATGTCAACAAGAACATAATTGGCAGCTATAGCATATGGTATATTGAGTTCAAAAACTTGTTTATACCATCTTGAATCTCCCACTAATAAGATTTCTCTTTATTAACAAAATATAAAGGAATATATCTGAAGTGACATTCAGAAGTGTCACTTCCTTTTCGAGATTCAGGCATGAAAATTGATTGATGTGCTTTCTAATGTCAAGCTTGATATTATATAATCAAGGGGGGTTTGTACAGCATTAACAGTATGGAGTTTATTACATATTCACCGAGGTTGCATTAAACTGCTTGCTAGCTAAAAGAGATGTTGACTGAGATATTTTTGTGTGTCTGCGCATGTGGGTGTATTTCTGAACTTTTAGTATCTGAAATCAAAATAGTCAGTATTTTCAAAAACAAATATGCAGATCTGATTTCATAACTTGTGGACTCTGCTCTCGTCATGGTTTCTTCACACTAAATGAAAATGAACAAAAGAACATTTCTTCAGTGTTCTAGGCAGGATGTTTCAGCTTTCACAGCAAGTTCTTGAGTCAAACTCATTTTCTTCATTTACATCTGACTGGCAAAAGGATATAGATCTTGTGAAAATGAAATATCAGTGTTACAGTAGATGATCTCACTTTGGCCTTCCTGACGCTTTCTAAATGTTTCATGCAAGGAGAAGGTGAGCATACTAAGAGTGTCTTAAAACCCCAAAACTTATACATGAAGAAAATAAGTAGCCATTAGATGGACATGAGATCTGAACTATAAATCAGACTGGTGATAATTTCTTCTGTGTTTCTGACTCTTTCATAAGTTCTTAGGATATATGAGCTTAAATTCAAGTAGCTTCATTAATTATAACAATGTGCAGATTTTACATAGCTGAAAAAAAAACTCCAAAAAGCTTTAAACAAAATCCTGGAATATTTTCCTCAAAATTTCCCAGGAAGTTTCATCAAACCCTTTGCATTCATTTCCTGTTCTGCCTCTTCCAACATACCTATTTAATAGTATTAGTGACATGTACTTATTGGTTGTTGTAAAAACCATGCAAATATCACTGTAAATCACTTGGTTTCTTTCCAAAGTTTCCTCCTCTTGATAGTATCAGACATGTTGCATTTGCATATAATCCAAGAATTGCTTTCCAGGAAAGTGAATCCGGGGTAGGCTCAGATGCCCCTTATAAGAATTTAAAACCTCGCTGAAACAGAGGTATCCTGCCTCTTAAATTTGATATGAAGAGACTGGCACTGCAAGAAGATAATGTAAACTCAATTATCTACATCAAATTCTTAACTGTGGTGCCTGAGTTGGAAAGGAATGTCCAGAAAGCAATCAGATCTTAGAGGTTCATGAATTTTCCTCTAGAAATATTTTGAACATTAATAAAAGAAATAATTTACCAGTGAAATGAAATACTGATTGTATTTGGGAGGTCTTATGCTTTTTTTAAACTTGACTATATGATCCTAGATATTGGAGAACCTCTTCTGTTTATTGTGAACACAAAGGAAATAAAACATAAAACTTTTCCTTTCGGTCTGAAACCAATTTTTATTTTTAATATCTACATGAAATTGGAGAACTGTAGAAAATTTCAATTTGCCTTTTTAAATTCATGATGAGGATGACACTGAGGTAAAGAGTATCTGAAATTTTTAAATGCCACAATGTTTACACCTACCAGTTTTACGGGTCATCTGATATTTCTCTTGACTTCCTAATCATCTTTCATTGGCTGTTTAAGAGCTGTTTAAGAAAAGGGGATAATTAATTATTGTTCCCAATAGTTTTTCCCATTGTTTTTTAGCATTGTTTTCATCCATATAGTAGCTTCAATACAATTTAGTTTATAAAGACTACCTAGAAAATNATGCTAAACCTGAAATTACTGTTTTCAATAATGGCTTTAGTCTCATATGAGCCAAGTACTTTGGCAGCATTCCTCTGATGCTTAGCTCCACCAGGATGCACAAATGCCTACTTATCTCTTTATATCTCTCACTAGAATGGGGACAACGTATATAGTATGTAGTTGTAAAGTTTATGTTACAGGTCAGGTGTTCTTTAGGTAAAGGAGGGACAATGATATCCTTTGAACCAGGATGCTTAAAGAATTCAGCCTAGAGATAATTAAAATCTGTATTTTCCCTGAATAAAATAGTTGACAGCCTTAGTGAGTTTTTGTGAGACTATTCCCTGGTGAGACTTAGCATTTAAAAAATCAAAGGTAACTGGACCAGGAAAAAGATCACAAAGAGTGAAGCTTCACAAAAAAATATGGCAGGCACTACTGTGGTATTTAATTGTTTCCTCCTCTGTTTTCAATGGCATAGGAAATAAAGGCCCTAAATTCCTGTCTCAGAGGGATGTCTCAGGTAAGTTTCNTTTTGTTTGTTTGGTTTGGTTTCTCATGGATTTTTTTTCCAAACTTTCAAGCACCGGAAGAATGATTTCTGTATTAGTTCTGGAAATTTAACTAAGTCACCTTTTTACAGTTCTTGCTTGATCTTACCATTTTCTTATCCTTGAAGTGCTTATGTAATGGCTGGGTTCAGGTCTTGGTTTCTATTGTGTCCTCCCTTAATAATCATTTGTAATGTATTTTGTGTGAACAGACCCTTCCAGAATTTCTGAGTGCTAATGCTCTCTTAGACACTTCTGAGGGCTTCAGTGTTCCTCAGGAAGGCAGACTATCACTGTTGTGCTTAGCAGCAAGCAATAGATCAGATTATACTGTACAATGAGTATTAATAAATGTTCTTACAGTTGCATAAATGATAAAACCAAAATCCATCATATATACCACTTGTATAGTCATATCCATTACATAGTCATATGTCTGCAAACAGATAAGTACCAACTTTTCCAAATAGGAAGACATTATGTAAGATAATGAGAAGAACTATGTGAAAATAAAGTCTCAGACTAGGCTGTCTTTTAGTACTCTCTCATGGGAAATATGGGTTTAAGTCTCCCTAAAGAAAACTGGGTATGAGCCCAGGAATTTCATATCAGGTGAATTTTTTAAACAGTGACCAAATAGGAGGGGTGTTTTGATAAGAAGTCTGACCTTTTCCAAAAGATCTGCTGATCCAATTTTGCAGTAAGTACAAAATTTTAAAAGAAAATTATAATTCCATAAAGATTATGATCCCTTGACATGAGGGAGGTCCTTCCTTGAGTCCAAAGAGGAAAGCATCTTAGCCTTGGAAAATGGTAGGTGCAAAAATAAACTGTGACTAAGCATATGCAAAGGATTAGCATAAAGAGCTTTCTGCCTATCCTTGTGAAGACTGCTCTGGAATTCTTGATTGTCCTCATGTTGCTAATTTAGGGTTAATCTGGAACAGTTTTACTGTAGGCCTACAAGTCTATAATGACATACTAAAGCTAGTTCTGACTATTCAGATCAGGACAAACAATACAGAACTACTCAACATGTTC
>VYZQ01007232.1:1519-20570 GCA_013400655.1 Mystacornis crossleyi | reverse complement strand
CAGTAGGTATGTGGAACTCATTTATTTCTCTCAGGGGGATAAATGAACACTTCAATTAAAAAAAAAAAAAGACCACTTGTGGCTGTTTCCAACATCTCAAGAAAGGATTGACTTCATATAGTAATTCTTCTGATGTAAGCTTTTTAATTTAAAGATGCTGCTTTTTTAACAGCTTTGTCTTGCTTGAAAAATTAACATTTTCCTCTCAAAGTTAATTCTGCTAAAACGGTAGAATCCTTGGAGGTTAAATGTGATACACATTTAACATAGAAAGCATAGAAAACAACTACACTTGCTAATCAATACTATGTATACAGGTAATGAGATGTTACTGTACAAGAAAAAAATTAGAAAATTGCTTCTGGAATTATCTTTATGGAGAGGAAGAAAGCAGTGCAGCAGTTTTACTAACGTCAGCATATCTACTTGCTCAGTTCATGAGAGACTATGCCATTTTGCACAAGGTGCACTTTATTGTATGATGATTGGTGAGCACTCATATAGCAATGTCGTCTTGTATCTCATCACCTATATTTGGTCATGTTTATACTTCTCTGTAAATGATTCACATACAATGACATGGAAATGTTTTGCCACTTTTGTGCATAAATCTCATCAATAGCTGATGAAACAGCAATGGACTCTGTTAAATGGACTGTGCTAGCTTCTTTGCTTCCAATATGAAAAAGACCACGCATAAATAGCCGAAAGTATAATCAAAATGTTTGTTATATCGTTCTCATTCTGCTTAGAACCTGATGGGAGGGCAAACCCAGTCCTTGAGTAATCAATTTGTTTCATCTAGTTTACTGGATCAGGTCCTCAGAAGCTTACAAAAGGGACAGGGCTTCAGACTGCATCTGTTTAGACAGAACTGTTCACTAAAATTGTGTCTTTTTGAAAACTCTTGCAAGATCAGCAGAAAGGGTCAGGACAAAATCGAGGAGAATGGATTACCTTTTTAACAACTTTCCCTCACTAGGACCTTGAGTAGAACTGATTGATGCATCATAAATAATGGGACTAAAATGAGAATTCAGTTGATTTCAACTTGGCATAAGACCTAGTCAGAAAGGAGGACACACTCAGGTTTTAATTAGAAACACTGTTCTACTGCTTGTCTCATTTTCTGAAGAGGACCTAAACTAGGAACAAAATCACTACTGAAATATATAATACTATTAGGTAGATTGGTTTTAGACACTTAGAATTGCATATTATTACACATATTTTGTTTTGTTTTTCAGTCCAAGCACAATCACCTATTGGTATGTTCACATGCCGACTATAGTTGAAATGTTTATTTCATCTGATGAGAGCAAGCGAAAGCTAAGACAGAAAAAATAAATTTTTTTGAGAAACTAATGTCCAACTACCCTTGACAATTATTTGAATATTCATAACGTGTTCTGTTGCGAGGTATTCAGAAAATGTGATGCCCTAGAGTCAGACATTCTTTTAGTAGGAGTAATCCATTGACTTCTCTCAGCTTCTAAAATTAAGAACACACCTTATTATATCCCTCCTAAACCTCTTCTTTTGACTAACAATTCCTTTTCTTTCATGTTTCCTCATAATGTTTTCCATCTTTCTTCTCTAAACTCTCATAATGTTTTCTTAATAGCTGTAAGAATCTGTTCTGAAGAACATAGAAGGTATCTAAGATTAATGGGAAATTTCTACAGAAGAGGCATTGTCTACTGTGTGCACATCTACGTCATTATGCTAATCCAAGAATCACCTAGATTATCACTTAACTCAATTTGATTTTTATAAGATTTAATTAATATTTGCATATCTACCTATAATAATTTATCAATTCCCAAAAAACTTGTCTGTAATTCTTAGAATATAAAAAGTGCTTTTCAATATTAAAAAAATGAATTTTAAATAAACACAATTGCACAATAATTAATTTTATTTTATATTATTATTTCACAGTTAATAAATCCCTATTATGAAGAGCAGGAAAACAAGGAAGATGAGAAGGAGAAGAAAAGAGAAGTATTCTTATTGGTTTTGATATTTCCAACTCTATTTTGCTTCTTTTCTGCATGTGTACACATCATTCAGTAGTGATTTTTTGTTTGACTCATAGCTCAATGTGGTAGCTTATGTATAAATTATGCATAGCCATCCCATGAAAGTAGCATCCACAGGAGAGGACTGCTGACAGATATTTGAACTATAATGATCTCCTCTGTGTCTGACTCAATTTTACATATTCAGAAAAGTTTTGGGGGTTTTTTTGTTGGGTTTCTGGGGTTTTCTAGTATTGAAATAGTGTTATGGCCTTCATCCTTCATTGCAGATACATTTACGCTACCTTCTGAAAATATAAACCTTAGCACAATGGTAAACTAAACAATACATTCTTCCTTTACCTATTTTCTTTCACAACTTTTCTTGTACATACAATTACTCTTATTATATGTGTTGTTTTGAATGTCCTCTTTCACCACGTAAATACTCATGTTTCCATTTAGACGTGTTTCTACACATATAATAATATAATTTTAGAAGATATTTCAATTTGAAAGTTGACTTTTTTATCTCTAGATGTTTGCAGTTGCATTGAATGAGGTAATTTCAACTAAATATTGTTAAGTTAAAATAGCCAATACATTTATATATTAATTGCACTATGTTGTGCTCTATAAACACCAAATAAAAAAGACTTTTTTTGGCCGTCAGCCCAGCTATGAGGTCAGCACTGATGTCTTTTCCCTCCTTAAAAGCACCATGATTGCAGTAACTAGGCTCACTTGTTAGAGAGCTAGGTGACGTATTATATTTGGACACTGTCTAAAGCATTATTTGCATGGCTAGTTAGTTATTTTCCCCTCTTGGCTTCAGTCTTTCAGACCGAGAAGGATTAAGAAGACTATTATAGGTGCTTGTAAAGCTGGATTTGTGTTGCTGTAGAAGATGTAGCAGTGGATGGCAGACATCCAGGCAACAACATGAAAGTGGATGTGTCGGATGTGATGCACAGCAGTTCTCGAAAAAATACAGAGCTATAGTTGTACTCCCTACTGCTGCTGCTATGAGCCACTCTTCTGTGACTTACAACGTTTCCACCAGTGGGGAGAATAGAAGTCGTTTCAATGCTATTACAAAGTAGAAGTAAAAAGACTAACTGCAAGTTTGTTCATCTTTAAAGTCCTCTTCATGTGTTGGTACTAGCACAATAACTACTGTTTACATATATAGACAACACAATTCAAAACATAAACCCCCAAATTTTCACTACCATATTAAAAAAAAAAAAAGTAAGATTAATGAAAAAATTTTTAAAAAAAACCCAGAAAACAAACTAGGACCTCAGATCATCAGAGAGTTGGGGATCAATATTTTGAAGCAGGTGATTTGTCATATGATCTGTTCTTCATGATTTTTTCACTGCATATCTGCCACCACAGCAACAATTTTTTGTGCTGGTGTTGCACGTAAATGGAATAGGTATTCATATATGTGTCATTTTTAAGTCTTTAGGTAATATTCATCTTCAATTTATTTGCTTCTGATCACACTGAGATACATTCTTTCCTCTTTCTGAATACTAAGTAGAAAATGACAAGTTGTTTTGCATTTACGTAAGTATTGATAGTATTGTAGCTCCAGAAGTCTCTGATCAGTTTGAGTAACATATGAGACATGGATGTACCTTCATAAAANCTCCCAAGCACCGGCACCCCACTTCTTTTCCACGTTCTAAATCTTGCGATGTCTCCGCTCCCCCACCTGAGAAAGACACCACCAAGACAAAAAGGGACAATTGGGCCCCTCCCTTGTGGCTAGCTAGGTCCTTTTGTTTCTCTTAAGTACCCAGTAATGTGCCTTAACATGGGGAAAAATTCCTTTGAGAGCAAAAGAAAAGAACACACACACACAAAAAGAAAACCTCCTAAAACCCCAACAGTAGAATAATAATCATGCAAGACTTAAAACATCAAAACAAACAGAACTACTGGATAAAAAGATAATGTATTAGAGATTTGTAAGGAAGAAATTAAAAGAATAAAATCGAAATACAGTCAGTGCTACTTTCTCTACTATATTTCCATCCAAATCCTAAATCTGAGCTCTACCTTCTTGTACTAGTTTGAAAACAAACCAGTGGGAGGTCACAAGTCAGAATTAGAATTTAATAGGAAAATTAAAATGATTGCAATAGTACAAGAACACTGACAAAGTCGGGATACAACCTGACACCCTGTTAGTCAGGGTGGTGGTAGCAGAGCAGATGAAGTGGTAGAAGGGTCTGGTCTTCACCTGAAGGTCCAGTGGTAGCTCTTGTCCTCTGGGAACCCAATAGGTAAAGCTGCTCATGCTGTTCCAAACCCCAGCTTATATCCGGGTGGGAATGCTTGGCTCCTCCTCCCTGGGTGGAGCACCTCGCAATGGGCTGCTGTAATTCCATGAGTCATGCGAGGGGTCCTTGACTGCCCATTAAACAGAGACAGCCCCTGGAGGGAGTTATCAGGGATGAGTCCTGGTAGGAGATAACAAACATTGCCCCACCTGCTTTAACAGCTTGTGAAGAGGATAATAGAAAACATACTTTTGGTTACATCTTACACTGTAACCTATGAAACTTCTCTGGAAAACTGATAAAAACAATTTTATCTAAGATTTACATAATGAAGGAGTTCAGATATCTATTTCAAAAATACATTTTACATTAAATGAACTCTGGTCGTTCCTTCACATTCACTTCCTAGTTAGTCCAATTATTAATGATGATGCCAATTAACTTCAGAATTACTTTAACTACAAAGATATGAAACCTGAAGACTGAAGTATATATTTATAAAATAGAAGATGTCGGTACTTCTAGGCTAACGAGAACATTTTGTATGATATTCCTATGCACTGAACCATTTTTACATCATATTTTTTCTTGTTTCATATGAAAAGTCTGGAACTGATAAGTTTTCAACACAAAAAGAAATTTAAAGTCCTGGACTTTGTTGGTTGCAAGACAGATGCTTCTCCTAGATGACCTCAAATGTCTGGTTTACCAGGAGACTGAGAATAGAGGTTAGCTGCTTTTGCTTGACCCTAATTAGCAGAAGATTTTGTTCCTTGAGTGGCACTACAGTTTGTGCTAACAGTGAATATGACAGTGGTTACCTCTGCAGTGCATGAGTCCTTTTGTGGTTCTAACAATAGGTGTTTCGATAAGCTCTAAATGTCAATTCTGTGCCAAAAGAATTATCCCTTTCATTATTCTTTATCCCATATCTTTTGGCATGCAGATGAAAAAATTACTTAGGAATTACTGTCAATAATACTTAATGTAAGAATATTAAGTATGAGGCAAATGTCTAACGTCAGGCATTGGAGTGCAAAGGTTGGGGATTTTTATCTAAACCCTCTTGGCAATATTTTGAAAAAAAAAAAGGATATAATTAGCTTGGAAGAAATTGTGTTTTGAACTTATGTGCCCTAAGATATGTGACTACTTTAAAAAATTCCATTCTTAATATTTGATTTCTGTATCTTTTGGCTTTTATCTAGCACTATTGTTCTTTGCAAGAGAGAATGCTATGTGAGTACTCTACTACAGCAATATCTGGTGCCATGACATTTCTAGATTTGTCCNTGCTGTTCCAAACCCCAGCTTATATCCAGGTGGGAATGCTTGGCTCCTCCTCCATGGGTGGAGCACCTCGCAATGGGCTGCTGTAATTCCATGAGTCATGCGATGGGTCCTTGACTGCCCATTAAACAGAGACAGCCCCTGGAGGGAGTTATCAGGGATGAGTCCTGGTAGGAGATAACAAACATTGCCCCACCTGCTTTAACAGCTTGTGAAGAGGATAATAGAAAACATTCTTTTGGTTACATCTTACACTGTAACCTATGAAACTTC
Source organism: Mystacornis crossleyi (assembly GCA_013400655.1). NCBI lineage: Eukaryota > Metazoa > Chordata > Aves > Passeriformes > Timaliidae > Mystacornis > Mystacornis crossleyi. Next base: position 14,692 of record VYZQ01007232.1, on the reverse strand, counting down.
TCTCAAAAACTGATAGAAACAATTTTATCTAAGATTTACATAATGAAGGAGTTCAGATATCTATTTCAAAAATACATTTTACATTAAATGAACTCTGGTCGTTCCTTCACATTCACTTCCTAGTTAGTCCAATTATTAATGATGATGCCAATTAACTTCAGAATTACTTTAACTACAAAGATATGAAACCTGAAGACTGAAGTATATATTTATAAAATAGAAGATGTCGGTACTTCTAGGCTAACGAGAACATTTTGTATGATATTCCTATGCACTGAACCATTTTTACATCATATTTTTTCTTGTTTCATATGAAAAGTCTGGAACTGATAAGTTTTCAACACAAAAAGAAATTTAAAGTCCTGGACTTTGTTGGTTGCAAGACAGATGCTTCTCCTAGATGACCTCAAATGTCTGGTTTACCAGGAGACTGAGAATAGAGGTTAGCTGCTTTTGCTTGACCCTAATTAGCAGAAGATTTTGTTCCTTGAGTGGCACTACAGTTTGTGCTAACAGTGAATATGACAGTGGTTACCTCTGCAGTGCATGAGTCCTTTTGTGGTTCTAACAATAGGTGTTTCGATAAGCTCTAAATGTCAATTCTGTGCCAAAAGAATTATCCCTTTCATTATTCTTTATCCCATATCTTTTGGCATGCAGATGAAAAAATTACTTAGGAATTACTGTCAATAATACTTAATGTAAGAATATTAAGTATGAGGCAAATGTCTAACGTCAGGCATTGGAGTGCAAAGGTTGGGGATTTTTATCTAAACCCTCTTGGCAATATTTTGAAAAAAAAAAAGGATATAATTAGCTTGGAAGAAATTGTGTTTTGAACTTATGTGCCCTAAGATATGTGACTACTTTAAAAAATTCCATTCTTAATATTTGATTTCTGTATCTTTTGGCTTTTATCTAGCACTATTGTTCTTTGCAAGAGAGAATGCTATGTGAGTACTCTACTACAGCAATATCTGGTGCCATGACATTTCTAGATTTGTCCTTCCTTTAATTATGTTTCATGCTGACCCTCTTGTGTGGAGCCAGTACCAGAAAACACAGCTTTGTTAGCAGTGTTTACATGAAAGTTTGATAAGCATCTGTCAGCCCTAGCACTCTACAAGACTGTGTAACACAAAAGACAGCCAGAAAACCCTGGCCACCTGAAGCATAATCTGTGTGTTTTCTGAATTTCAAATGAGGGTAGAAATTGTTCTTTTGTAACTCAAAATATAATTTATGTAGTATTTATTATAAGAATATATTAATCAGAAAAGACTATTGGTACTTTTCATTAAATGAAGCTTTCAGGAGCAAGGTCAAGATGTCTTTTAATACGTACTTATCTTACTAAATTGTCTTTGATACCTCTGAATAAACAAAAGGAGATATATAAAACTGTATCATTGACTGGACTATTGACTACATCAAGATGAGTAGTGAGCGATTAATTGCAAACATTTAGAAATTTTTTTAATCAATTTTTTTCACTTCACTTCAAACCTTTTGATTTGCTTTCTGCGGAATTCTCAAGAATCGTAGAATGGCTTGGTTGGAAGAAGCAAAGCTTTGTTTTCACTTGGATTAAAAGATCTGATTTCTGGTCAATATGCAGGAATACTCCTCCCAGATCTATCAGTAACCAGTCATGTGACCTTGAATTAGATGTGTGTATTTCTACAGTCTTTTACTCAAGTTGTGCATATCAAAATCATTTAGATATAATTTAATTTTGAATCCAGAAGGTGTGCAACCATATCATTTTTTCAAAGACCTGTGAAACGTAGTGGAACATAATGTGCACTGTTGTTCACAAACCACTCCATAAGTGTGGGTTCTAATTTGGAAATGACATGAAACCACCCAACAGATGAAGGTCACAACTGTTTATTATGAAGTATACCATCTATGTACATGTGCAAGCGTTAGTAAAGTGCTTAATAAAGGTCCAAAACAGACAAAATCACTACAAAAATAAGTAATTTATACTTATGAAGGCAAAATGAACAAGTGCTCAGGTGTTAAACTGACCAAGGCAGCAGATTTCTTATTTGATGCTGCTAGAATCTGGGACTAGTTTTGCAACCTCTTTAACAGCCCAAACAACTGATATTTCAATTGTGCAAGTCATTTGTATAGCAGCTGTCATTCTTCCTCACTTGTCATGGGTGAACCTCTGGTCCAGTGTCAGCAAGGAACAACAAGCCCAGTTTTATAAGGTCTTCATTAGAGCTCTTCATTCTGCTCTGCCCTTTCCTTGTCTTTCCTTGATTGCCTGAGCCAGTGCTGCATTCCCTTTGACTTTTCAGTTTATTCTGTTTCCTTTAGATGTATGAATCACCATAAATTCATAGAATGGTTTCAGTTGAAAGGGACCTTAAAGATCATCTAGTTGCAAACTCTCTGTCATGGGCAGAGACACCTTTCACCAGACCAGGTTGCTCAGAGCCCCATTCATCAGGCATTGGGCATGCACAACTTCTCTGGATAACTTGTTCCAGTGCCTCACCACCCTCACAGCATAGAATTTCTTCCTAATGTCTTATATAAATATACCCACTTTCTTTCCTTGTCTTGTCACTACAGGCCCTTGTAAAAAGTCCCTCTCCATCTCTCTTGTAACCACCTTTAGGCATTGGAAGACTGTGATAAGGCCCCCTTCAAGCCTTTTCTTCTCCAGGCTGAACAACCATGAATCTCTGTCTGATCTTATTAGAAAAGGAGCTTCAGCCCTCAGATCATCTTTGTGGCCCTCATCTGCACTCACTCCATGTCCCCATCAAGTCTAGAGTACTAGACACAGTACTCCAGGTGGGGTCCCATGAGAGCAGAGTGGGAGAGTCACCTCTCTTGACCTCCTGGCCATACGGCCAGGCCTTTGGGCTGTCAGTGCACATGTCTGAGACATGCCAAGGTACTCATCCAACAACAACCCAAGTCCTTGTTGCAAGGCTTCTCTCAATCCATTCTCCACTCCAATTTGTGCTTGGGATTGCCCTCACCCAGGAGCAGGTGCTTGCCAGTGTCCCTGTTGCTCATGAGGTTCACACAGGTCCTGTCAAATCTGTCAAGGTCCCTCCAGATTTCATCCCTTCTCTCTAGTGTGTTTCCTGCACCACACAGCTTGGTATCATCAGCACATTTGCTGAGAGTGCATTCAGTCCCATTGTCCATTTTTCCAGTACTGAAGATTTAAACAACTCTGTTCCCAGTACCAGAGGAACACCAATTCCTTGAGGAACACCAATCATCACTGGTGTCCACTCGGACATCAAGCAGTTGACAGCACCTCTTTGAGTGAAACCATCCAGCCAATTAATTATTCACTTGGTGGTCTGTGTCTCTCTAGTTTAGAGACAAAGTTGCCGTGTGAGACAGTGTCAAGTGAAGATTGAGCATTCATGAGGAATAAAATGTCTTTCGTGTCTTGATACCAGGCACATCGCCAGTTCTTAGCAAATACATAATAGTTACATTTTGAGCAAATTGATACAATGCCTTTATTTATGGGAAGTGCTTAAAAATAGGAAGGAAAGAAGCTGACAAAGTAGACAAATTTTAGTACTAAAATTGGTATACATCATTTTTGTAGCCCTATGCTCTTGATACATCTGTTTAAGTCAACTTGTAGCTCTCCCTTGTTTATTCTGTAGGAAAACTGGAAATGTTTTATGAGATCATGCACAAAAAGAACATTTTATTTATTGATTTATCTTCCATACAGATGTTCTACAATATAGACATAATGAGCTAAATATCATCTGTGGTGTAACTCCATTTATTTCAACCTTGCAAACAGAAAACACAGTAATTTCATGGTTTGGAATCGTACTAAGGAAGACTTAGCACATTTAGGCACATTGAATAAATCTGAATCATTTCACATAGTTTGAGTGAACATTCAGACCATACCGCTACAGAAAATGAGATTCCATCTAAATTAGGTTAGGATTACCTTGTACCATGAGAGATGATTCTGTGATTTTGGCAATTCATGCTCTCATCTCTCAGTTTTCAAGGACCGATACAGAAGCATAGGTTAATTTTTTTTAAATACTTCAGTTTCTCAGGATGTAACATTGAATCTGACTTTGTTTAGACTTTGCTGACTGCAAAGAGAATTTCTTACAATGCCAAATATTAAGACAAGCAGTGTGAGAAAGCACCTCCTTTCTCCCACATACAAGGCAAGGGAAGATCAGCTGAGATTCATACAAGCCAACAAAGTGGATGGAAGAACCCTTCTTAGCAAGAAATGGCAAGCAAAGCAGCATTTTCAGCACATATATCTACCTCTAGACTGCAGAAAAGTTCTTGAAGCTCTAGTAGATGCACACTACACCTATTTATAAGTCCTTTCTCCTTAAGAAATGAAAGACAACAGCAGTCTGTATGCATTACTGAATAAATTCTAGGGAATTTTTATGTCTTTTTTTATTAAATAAGAGAAAACTAAGTTAGCAGCTTCACCAAGTATCAGTTTGTTCATTCCTATCATCCCATCTCTATGTGCTGTATGTAAGATTACCATAAGCATGCAAAAATGGATGTAAATTCACGTGTCAGTTAAAGAAGAGACTTCTGAGACACAAAAAGGAGAGAGAATGAAAAAGCAACATAATATTAACAAATATTTGAAAATTCCCCTCAATGTTTGAGTTGCCAATTGCCATTGATTAGTCTGCTTAGCAAGAAGACCCTTAGTGTTCTCAGTTTTAAGCCAATTGGCATTTTCTTTCAAACCAGGTCTTTGTACGTTCAATTCTGTTCTCAATTACACTGGCACATATTGGGAGTAACTCTGCTATCTTCAAAAGAATTATTCTATTCACACCAATGTAACAGAGATTAAAATATGCCCCTCAGAACTCTATTTAAAAAGGTTTAAAAGTTATGGCAATTTCTATATATTGTGTGAATCAATCCCAGAGAAAACACGCTTAAAAGACAAGATTTGTTCCTTATAGTATTAGAAGCAGTTCTTAGTTGTCTTTAAAACCTATTTAAAGTTGATCACAGATTTTTAAATTGGCACATGTACTTGTCAAAATATGCTGCTCTAAAATTAATTTTCTTTTAGGAATGCTTCCCTGAATATTGCAATCAATTAAAAACATGCTAATTTACATTCCCCGAGGCTAGATATCTATATTTAATATTTTCAATACTTTCTAACACTACCAGCAATTTTCCTCTACACATTGGAGTAAATACAGGGAATCACAGGAACCTATTTCTACCAGTTTGCAATGCTTTTTCTTAAACAAACAATGAGAAAATTGCTAATTAATATTTTCCATTTTTGTGCACAAGCTGTGAAATTGCAATGCTAGCTGAAACTAATGAATCACAGAAACTCTCAATATTGAGTAGAGCAAAATATACTAAAATTTAGTACTTATAAGTCTCTACTGCATAATTTTCACAAACAATGAACTCATCACAGTCACAAATATCCAGATATGCACTCATAATATAGGATGCAGGTGCAAAAATGGAAGTGCAAATTTTGCTTGAAAATTGAGCCTTTCAGGTAAGTTTTTTAACATGCAAACCTACAACTGTAGGATACCTGTTAATGGCATACGAATTTAAACAAACACACATAGGACCTTGTTTTCAATTTCTTGTAATTTAACAGACTTGTTTAAATAGAAATTTCTCTCTTGAATAACTTGATAAAGAGTGGATTTGGGTAACGCTGTTTATAGTATAATTTCTACTAGACTGTTGTAAAGCTGGACATACTTACGCAGGGCTAAAAAAGACTTTCTTTGTGATTCCCATTTATTTCTGGCGATGAATAATGTTACTGCATTTATGTTAGCATCATGAAGAGAACTTGGTGGACCTTTGAAACATAATCATCTGTTAAAAAGTCTCTGGTGCAGTTCTGGCTCTGGGTCAACTACAGCTCTCCCAGACAATTACGATGAACAGTTGGGAGTTACAATAGACCAAGAACTAGTCCTATTAGGCAGTTTGGATGATGTCACCCTTGTTGGAGGGGGAAAGAGTGCAGTAGTGTGCAAGATGCTCTGTTCCAGCTGGCCTCAGTGATGAGAATGGTCCTGGGAATGCTTAATTTATGAGTATAGATTCAGTTTATGGTGCCAAGAGTAGGAATTGAAAACAGCTGTCCTGTGCTCTCAGTGCCCAAACTGGCAACCGTGGGTAGCACAGAGAGGCAAGACATTGCCAAAGAACCAGGAAGGAAAGACTAAGACAGATGTTTTGTTCCTGCTCTTGCCTGAGGAGGGAAGTAGTGGTATGGTTTAGGTTTGGAATCTTGTTTGAGTGAAGAGTGGAACCAATGGTTGAGACAGTAAGCAATCTTTGATGTGTAGTAAACCAAGGCTTTAATTTATATTCTGCCTGATGCAGGCCAACTAATAAGGATACCTAATAACTATGCCAAGAGTTTCCCTGCAAACTGCTTTTAGTTTTTGTTGTTGATGCTGCTCTACTTTGTTCAAGACAAAATTTTTAACTGGGACAGGAGCAAGAAGGGCCTGGAGTCAAGACCAGATGGTGCCAACAGTAGACTGCTGAGCATGCTGTTGTTCCTCAGCTAGGTATTATTACGACCTAGCAAAAGAGGTACACTCTAGTCTTAAATAAGGCTTAATTTCATACAGTTTCAATATTTTCTGTACAATAAATACCACATCCTTTCTTACATATAATTTAGGGGACAAAACTATATTTGAATGGTTTGTATATAAGATTCTTTTAATTTTTCAGTATTACTAATTTTTGTTTTCTTGTTTGTACTCTTAAAAGTGCAAATATGTTTCATGTTTTCCATACAAAGGACTTAGCTTTTCTTACATGCGAATGGTAGTATCTTTACCTGTGAGCATGTCTTTTTTCAAACAGTTAGAAATTTTAACACCATTCCTCTTGACTTCAGCTTCTGCAAGGTAAGCAAGAGATAGCTCTCATGTTATACAAGATGTGGATCTCAGCAATTGTGGAAACATCTTCCTGAATTTTGGAAGCCAACAAAAAGAGGAAGAGTCATCAATGTATACAACTCATGAGCATTAACCCACGTGTCTATTCTAACTGCAAATCCATCAGGTTTAAACTCAGTTTAAAATAACATATAAAGATTCTAAGAAACAAAACTGATGCTTTCTTATCCTCTTCAATTTTGTCTTTATTTTATGGCTGCACCAGATGGCTCCAACAAAACCTAAGTGTTATCCATTTTCACTGATTATTTATTGATGTGAAATTACTCACATTCATAACAATTACAATGTTAGCCCTACTGTAACAGGAAACACCTGTATCACAATTCATTTTTGTCTTTCTGCCTCCTGACTTGCAAGACATAGATTTTTGTCAACCTTTTCCTATGCCATTAATATTTTACTACTAAAAGTCTGTACAAAATCACTGAGGTTGAGCCTGGCAGAGGCTGAACTCAGAGCTCACACACCAATTTATTGCTTTTGTAGGTGAAGTAGTACTTACCAGTGTTTTATACTAAGCTAATGAGTGAATACATCTTCCAGAGAAACTATTTGATGCACTGAAAAATAATTATTTCTGACCTTTTAATCAAAAATCCTGAGAAAACACAGAATCATTTGCAAACCTTTTCTAAAACTTAGCAACTCTGTGAAATAAGCATGTAGTGTTGTCTTTGCTTTCAAATACCAGAGTATTGATGTTATTTGGTGTAAGAAAAATTATTTTCCCAGAGAGATATACAGAAGATGACAACTGGGGAACCACATCTTTCAATTACAGTTTTTAGAACTGTGGCTGGAATAAAAACTGAAAAAGTTAAAACCTGTTCAGGTGAAACTGAAACAGAAATTTGGGGGTAAGGATATGAGTGTTTAACAAAATAAGATAAAATTAAAGATTTTGCATCAGTTTGGTTTGAAAAATGAAATTTGACTTGAAATTGCCCCTTTTTTGCCCCCCTGCTTTTAGCTTGTTGCATTCTGTTGAGGAAAATCTCAAGTGTTATATAAAAATTAGAAGTTGCACAGATTTAAAAATGCTAGAATAAATTTTAATGGCATGTATTCTGAGAAATAAAACCCGTCTTTTTACAAATACTTACCAATTTTTGGATTTTTACTTTCTGTCCAACTTGGTATAAATTTGAGTTCATTGGGAGTTACTGTCCTGCCTAGAAGAGCACTTTTCCCACAATTCTTGACATTTCTTCTCTGAGGATAAAGTTTCTAACACTATTTCATGATTCTAACACTTATTCCATATTTGAGCTGCTGAACTACAACAGCAGAAACACAAGTGTTTAAAAAAAGAATACAAAGAACATTAAGGATCAGAAGATACAAAAATCAGCTGAGAGTCTCAAACAGAAACACATGAAATGCTTAGCTGAGCTATTATAGCATGAGAATTCAGTTCTGTAGACATTTTAACAGTATACGAAGAATAAATATAATTTTAAAGATGAATGGTTTAGAACTGGTGCTTTCACTAACACTATGTCATTACCTTTTTTTTTTTTTTTTTTGTCCTACTTTCTTCAGGTATTTTACAGGAGGTCAGTCTTTCTCTTCAGAACTCCTGATTTGTTTGCGTCTCCCTTATCTGGAACACTGGTAGAAATGCTTCCTGAGCACACTTCTGAATTACAAACTACCAAGAATTTCATAGAGAATGAAAAAACATAGTAAGATTTTTTCATGCTTTGATATACTTAGCACATAATCTTTATGTAGAATCTGGGATAAATCTCTCCTACAGCTTAACTTTGAAAATGGCCTTTCATGGAGACTTAGGAAACATGAACAAGAAAGTGGGCAGGGGTGAGCTGTCTTTGGTATGTTTGCCAGCTTTCACAAAGGCCCTCCAAGATCTTGATGCCTCTCTCACACAGACTACAACACACTAGCAGTTCTCTAGTTTTCATCATATCTGCAAAGAGTGAAACTTTCACAATTTCACTATTGTTTATAACAAGCATCAAAACTGTTCTGCAATAAAAAATTTCTTTTCTTTTTTTTTTTTTTTACAAGAAGAATAGCCTTTCAAATGAGTAGTAAAGCTCAAAAGTGACGAAGATTCAACGGTTTGGTTTTTTTCATAAGGCCTACGATCTTATTTTTAATCTTTTTATGTATTTTTAAAACTTTCTCATGGTGATCTGCGGAAGCAGAGTAGGTGTTAGGTTTCAGTCTGAAAGTTGATGTATGAACAAATAACTGAATGAATTCTGTCCGGTGCTGAATTCTCTAAGGGTTTCTTAGGGGTCTTTAAAGCTCCAGGTTACTATACTGCAAAACTATATTCCTGAACTCACTCCCTTCTGGAAATACATGCTTTTATGACATTCAGGGAGAATGTCCCTGCATCATGAGTCCACAGAGTGGCTGATGAGAACAGAGACACCACATGCAGATGGTGTAGGACTGAACAAGTGCACTGAGAGGGAAAGGATGTGTCTCCCTTTCCCTGTTCCATACAGTCCTTCAGTTCTACAAGATTTAAAAATCCAGTCAAACCTCTAAAGGGATTTGTTATTTTAAGTGATAGTGATTATTTACCCATAGGGACCAGGAGACAGGCAGTAAATATTATTTAAGATATAGTAGCAACAGATGTACTTTCAAGAATGACTCCTGCTTTTTGTGAGGTAGTCTTCCTTTGGTCAGTCTACACCTGTAAAAATGGCTCAAGTGTACTCTCATAGTGACTGAAGTCAGCTCATTAAAAAAGTGAAAAGAACACTTTCCTGTGCAATATCATGACATGTAAGCCTTTGGCAATTCATTTCTCAGCTGTTATCCATTGTGTAACTGATCAGAAGCAACACAAAGTAGGAAATCAGGATGTAGATCCTGAAGAATGTGTGTCATATGAAAAATGCATAGTTCTATCTGCTTTTTCTTTCTCTCAAGCACATTTTTATCAGTAATATAAACAGAATTCAGGTTCATTACATAGCAATATATTAATGAAAGTACTCACACGCTTCATTAAAAATGCTGTCTCACAAATCCTCTGTGTGACAACACCTCTCAACATCACTATGCAGTTCTTACACCATGAGAATACAGGGTTACATTTGCAACCATACAACAAGGAAATGATTCCAGATTGCTGATGAAATTGATTCTTGACCACAGAGGTTAATGTTGAGGTACAGAAAAAAATTGTACAACAAAGTTATNCATAAAATGGCCGTCATTTAGACCTTGAAATAAGTGCTACTGCCTTTCAATGAGGCTGAAAAATTTTCAAACAATTGCATCCTCATGTTTTTAAATGAGACTCTCTTTTTCATATTGAAAATCAGGTTTTTCAGGCAGAAGCAGAAATGTTCCACTAACTTTGGTGAACCTTCTGAACCGGAAAGGTGAATTCTATATGACAGATTTTAAATGGATGAAATGACACTTTCATGCCAAAACTAGAATTATGCTCAACTTCAAAAGGGATTTTTATCTCCAAAGCTTTGTGTGAACCATACTCAGCGTTTGCCTGTGCTTCAAAGATGCATACATTCCTGTGAGATGTTTTACTTGACTATGATGGCCTCAAATTGGTTTTATTTTTTTGAATCCTGGTTTTAGAGGAGTGGAAATTATTTGGTTAAACAAAACAGTTTAGATTCACTCTGTAGGCACTCCTTAGGCCACAGCAAAGGTAGATTTCAGTAACATTCTATATAAAATTGTGGCAATGCCATAGGTGATCCATTATATATATTTTCATATGTATTTTGATTATGAATTAGTTAATTTTATTCCCTTATTATTCAGATTCATACTATTTGGGCCATAAAGATCAGTCATATCCTGGGAACATTGTGAAACTACGTGGGAACAGACACTGGCTTAGATATCTGATGTCACAGCAGTATTTGGCAATACTTATGGGTTCAGACTCAGATTATTTGTGTTCATGGTACAAAATTCATCATTTGAAGCACCTGGTGATCATTTTAGTTGAGCTATTGGACACCATTCAACATCAAGGTCAAAGGATGCTTGCAGTGGCAGACCCTGTGTGAGGGCGACTTCACACTTGCAGGACAGTGTCAATTGTTTGGTAGCACAATAATCTTGTTTTTCCAGGAGCCACAGGAATTTCTAATTCATCTGGCTCATTTCTTCTCCCATTCCCCAGTTGTGGGTGACAGAAGAGACAGAGATTTCCTTAGAACTACAAGGCTTTAAAATAAAATTGAAACACAACCCATATGTCATGCTGTAAAAAATGCAAAATATGCTGGATCTGTAAAAGCGGCACACCAGGCCATATGCTTCAGACAGAACAGCTTGCATATGTCTAGGCCTCTACACTGATTTCAGGAACTGAAAACAGTGGATAGTCTACTCCACTTTTCCACTTGTTAAATTTGTTTTGCTAAAGTCAGGTTTACATCCAAGGCCAAAAAAAAAAAAAAAATTAAAAAAAAAGCAGTCTTTATCAAAAGCTTGAAGTTGATGACTGACTACTTATTTTCTGCACTGTTTTGATCAGCCGTGCTGTAATCAAGTGAAGTGGAAAAACGGTAAGGTAGTTGTTCAAACCCAGATATTCAGTCTATAATGAGAATTAAGGATCCAGTTTTCAACACCAGGAGAGTTTGTCATACTGCAGGTCATGTGCTCTGTGCAAAAAATGACACTCTACCTCATTTTTCCATCATCTCAAACACTTTCACTTCCCACAAGACTAAGCAACGTTAATTTTTCTACTCAGACCCAATTCCCACAACATTGTCTTTCACACAGCAAAACCTGCATGAACACTGTATTAAAGGTCTGTTTCAATCTGCATTTGCCAGGAAATTCTGGAGTCATTAACTTTCCTTACTGTGCACAATATCATGGAGGTCTAGGAATAGCCAGATGCCTCACATACAGTATCCTATGTGGTACAAGAGCTAAAATGTATGCAGCTAAGCGGTTAATATTCAGAAATAAACCCTCTGTTTTGATGATGAAATGTCACCAGGAGATTTGAAAACTTTTTTATATATGAACAGTGCAAATGTTTGCACATTTTTGGACTTTCTGCAAAAGCAGACTTTTGAAGAAATGTGAAAATTCAGACATACTTAACCTTGTTATAGTCAATCCTTATTGAAAAGAAAAAATAATTTAAATAGTAAGTTTTTCACTTGCTTGTTTCCCAGACACTTCATAAAACCAAGTGATCATTTTCAACAGTATGCAAGCCAGCTTTCCAAATGCTATGTGAATTTTGCAGAATTGTTTCCCACAGTTAAAAACTGTTAAGTCAAGACATGTTTTGTACAGGACAGCAGACAGGATGACATTACAGTGTCTTCTGGCTTTAAAACCTTATGAATCTGCTGTTACTGAAGTGAAATACTAAACCCCCAACTTATGCTTTCAAACTTCATTTTGCATAGTATCTTTATCTAATACTGAACGACGGTTGCTTTATCTGCAAAGAATAAGGCAAAAGTGGTTTTGTTTGGTGCGGCACTTTTTCTTAATCTCAAGGCTTGATCAGATGCCCTCTTTCCATTGCAGCTGTGTCAATGAAAGATTTCTCAGTGCTTGTCATAGTGTCAACTGGGAGGTTTTCATCACCTCCAAGCTACTTAGTAAACTGTTTAGCAAATGCTCAATTATATTTTTCTGTCAAAATGAATAGCAAAACCCTGTTCATTAGACTGTGCAATTTTAGACAGAGGTAAGTCAAAGGGTTCCCGTACAAGTCACCCGGCAGATCTGAGGGAAAACTGTCTTGTGTGGGTGGAGATGTGCAGTTGCAGGCTGGCTGGCTGGCTGAGTCAGGAAATTCTTCCAGCAGACCTGGTGCATCTTTTCAGCAGGATATATGATTAGTTTTTTTCCTCTGTAAAATCCATATGGTGCTTCCATATTGCCGTGAAAGTTTGAAAGGAAGTATTCAGAGTGAATCTAGTCTTAACTATCAGGGAGTAAGCATGAAAATCACTAGACTATGTCTTGAAGAGGATCTCCATGTCCTCAGACTCTGCTGTGCAAGAACAGTGAGCCTTAAATATTTTTTACATATAGCTTTGAAATAACATCATTAAACAAAGTAACAATCCATACAGTCATGATAATCCTGTCAGATTTACAAAAATATCTTTTCCCTTTGCATAATGGTGATCTAAAAATATCTTGTTTACAGAGATATATATTGAATTAGTAGGTCTCTAGAGCTTTT
>VYZQ01007218.1:6999-20643 GCA_013400655.1 Mystacornis crossleyi | reverse complement strand
ATATATTTCTCCAATAAAATGCCCGGTGCATTTTAACAGGCACATTTCAATAAGATACCATTTCAACTTACAGGTTGCTCACTTGTATGCAGTTTGCCTTGGGAAGGGTATGTAATAAGTAGAAAATGGCAAGCACTGGTGATACTCAAACATGTAAACACTGTTATCTTTTAAAGGAGTGTTGCTAAAACTAATCTTAGAAGGGACCCAGTGATTTTAGCTTTTATATCTTTCAGATCTGTAGTTGTTTTTATTGCTGTTTCCTGAGCGGAGCAGAGAAAGAGAGAGATGTAGCAGGCAGGAATTGTGCAGCAGGATTGATTTATTTAATTATTTTACAACTCTCTTATAGACTTCTTCCCTCATAGTGTAATTGGTCAGAGAATCAGCCACCCTCTTGGGGTGATTGGCTGAAATCCTAAAACATCCATTGTCATAATATTTCTCTACTGTACTATAAACAAAGTTTAGCAAGGTTAAAGATGTCCATAGTTTATAAACTGTACAGATATCTTTCGTGACAGAGTTTTCTCTCTCACGGGACTAGAGAAGCAAGAAAAGTTCTTGCTAGCAGCTTTTCTGTATCCACACAGATCCTACGCTGCTTTAGTATGTAACTCTAGAACTTCATATAGTCTCTTAGCTACTGTTCTCCCATTCTGGTTAGAACGTAACAAACACTCTCTAGGCCTGGACTCAAGGACACCTTGTGGTCCCAGGCCCTGAAATATGTAAACTAAACCTCTAGAAAGGGAGAACAAACTTGGAGTAATGACACCACTACCTGAAATTGTAACTGGGGAATTAACCCTGATATGCAAATGGACCAAACTTATAAAAGTGTGAAAAACCCGTGACCCAACGTCCATCTTGGATGTAGCCTCTCGGAGGCTTTTTGACTGCCCAAGGTGTACCTATTGATGGTCCTTCAAAAAATACCTGCTTTTATTCTCTTAATCTTGTCTAGCCTCTGTTTTCAGGTAGCCTCCCCAAGGCATCACCAGCAGATGGGATGAATCCTGGCTATTCCCAAGTCTAAACTTCCAAGAAGCACATCTTGCATACACTCTTGTTTACATATTTCAGCATTTCTATGAGCACGTAAAAAATACCTGAAACTTCTGGCCTTGCCTATACTTCCAGTTTTCAAATATGAACAAACATTAATAGACTCACTGGTTTCAATTGGCAAAGCTCAGAGCTATTAATTACTTTAGCAACTGTTTTCTAATAAGGGCTCTCTGACACTTTTAATCTAACAGCTATCAAAGACAGGTTTATTTTAGCAGGCTCATGTTACCAGCTTTCTCCTCCAATTATCTTATACCCTCATTATCTTACAGCATCTTACCACACTTAGAGTCAGCATTTTTGTAAGTAAAGGAAAATATGTCAAAATACAGTAAATCACAAAAAATTTAAAATATTTGCTGTCTCATTCAGTGGCTTCAGAGAAGGCAGAAATTAACTTGCAACCATTTGTTTCTTGTCACAAATCTTAAGCTCAGCATTAACGCAGTCATGATGTATCTTCTTTGAATAATAATAATTTGAAGTAAAAAGGACAAAAAACTGCCATGTGTCTGTTTACACAGAAAGATGATAGATAGCTGGTCACAGTTTACATTCACTTACATTTTTTAGAATGAAAACTCTCAGAAATCCAATTCAATTTTCAGAAATATCTAACCGTAACACTATGCACACAGTTAGGGGTCTCATTTGTCGTTTTTCAATGCATAAATTTCTGAACTAAATTTATTTCTATCTTAATGGGTAACGGGTAAGAACTAGGATTAACACATCCATACACACTGTTAATAAGTAGATCTGTTTTCTTTGATATCATGATTATTTTTCACACACTAGTAGAGAGAGCAAGAAATGCAAGTTTTGAGTTCATTTATTCACATAAACACACTTAAATTGGCATTGAAGACAACCTACAAGGGGAGCCCATACCTTCTTGAGTATCTCGGTATTCAGCAGCATGTACATATTTATATCACAAGACTCTGCTTTAGGTAGTGAGCTTAAGTTGCAGCGTACAATTAAACAAGATCTGCCTGGTCTTTCGCAGTCCTACAGGAAATATAGAAAAAGTTGTTAGGCAAAGGAGGTAAAAATTCAATGACAAATTGTGTGACAGCAAACACACCAGAAAACTAAGTTATATGGTAAACTGCTATAATGCAGCCCTCCTGCATTGAAATAGCAACTGTCAAAACCTGAAGACAGCTGGATTCAGATGCCTGCATGAAAGCAAGCCAGGTAAAATTCAGTCTTCTACAGAGCTGCTGAGCCAGGCAAGCATTCAGGACTGGCAGGAACTGCTGCACATTAGCCCTCTGTGTGGGTCAGGCACCAAGTACGGTGCAGGGACCCACTGCCCCCACATGCCTTTGACAGAACATGGGAGCAAAGGCTCTGGAAACCAAGTGTGTGCTGCCATGTCAGCTAAACCCATTTCCACTGTACTTCCTGAAGCTTCCTATTTACTTTTAAAAGTGAGACAATTACAGTCACTAAATGCCCCCCCAGCACATCATCAGTATTGTTATATATGCTCTATAATGAACTACCCGCCTCAGATCTTCATGTCAAACCATGCAAAATGTTTTGTAAAATATGCTGTATATTCAAGTGGTGCCATAAGTGGTGCCATTTCTTACCAATACTTTTCTGCCAGACTTCGTGAAAAAAGCAAATATTGTGTGGAAAATATTTTCATTCTCTTGAGGAACAACACATGGGCTGTGGTTTCTATTGAAAGAGCAGCTTCCTTTGTCCTGACCAACCTGCATGCACAATTATAAATCGCATTTATTATTCCAAATTAAACGAAGGTTGAATACAAGAAGGTTGAATTAGTCTGCCCGTAAAAATACACCTAAATCTGAGCTAAAGGTCTGGACTCCCATTAATAGTCAAAAGAGAAAAATAACCACCCTGGGAGTCATATAACCCTAAAGAAAGTATCTGAAATAAGTCAGACGAATCATGCACTGGAAATGCTTTGACTGGATAGGATATGAACGTGTCTAACCTAGTTCACTTGTAGGTGTCTGTGTTCTACATACCTGGAGATAGAGACAGAGGAGAAAAACTTCAGCAGAATATATGTTATGACATAGTATTTTAAGTCAATAGTTGTCCTAGTTACAGAGATAGCAGGTGGAGTTTAGCATCAGAGCTGACCCAAAATCATTCTCTACATCAACCCGCACAAGTTTGTTTATTGTCTCTTTAAGACTTAGAGTCAGAAGCAGAGTCTCTGTGTTTTACTCCAGTTCACAAAACGGGGAGCGGGGGCTCCGTGCCTGTAAAAACAGGGGACAGAGACATGGAGCTGACCCTTCCGTTCTTTCCGGGTTCTCAAGCATTTCTTTGCCGGCCGGGGGGTGGGGGGGAGGACAGGTTTGCCCGCTGCTGCCTGCAGCCGCCACGCCGGAGGTCAGAGCCATTCCACGAGTTCCAGCCGCTGCCAGCAGCCGCGCCGCGACAGGGAGAGCCTCTGGTGAGCGGCGTGGAGTGGGCAGCACGGCAGCATTGACTGCTTTTGGACAAAAATAGTTTTTCCAGGTCTTGTTTTGTCCCTGTTCCCCGTTGGTTATTTGTTTGGCGGGAGGAAGAGGGGGAGCAGGGGGAAGGAGGGAGGGAGTTTTGGACCAAAGGAGGCTTGTTTGCTGTGTTGTTTCCTTCATTCTCTCTCTCGGCTGCGTAGCCCAGGGATGGGAATCTCCATTTTTGTCTGTGTTCCCCGGGACAATTAGGGGAACTCGCCGGCATTTGTGCGTGGGCGTTGAACCATTTGCTTTTGTATTTCTTGATTACTGCTGTTTTCTTTAAGTAAACCGTTATTTTTTTCACTTTCATATCTTCGTATTTGTCTCTCCTTATTAGTGGAAAGCGGAGAAGCTAAAACTAAGGGGAACTTATTTCGGAGACTCCATCCTGTAAATTGTCTTAAACTAAGACAGTAGTGATGCCCTTTGTATTACCTTTCTTGGTGTTTGGGCCAACTCAGCTCCATCCCTGTTTGTATCAGAACTAACAAGATAAATTAAATCTTTGTGTAAATGCACAAGACTAGACACTAAATCTGTTTTTACCTTTAGCAGAAACAGTACAAAACTCCCTTTTTGTGTCATTAGCTTATTCACTTGTCCAAAAAAGTGGATGACTGAGGCAAGTAAGACTTGAAGAGCACCAAACTGATAAAATGAGCTTCAGTCAAGATAATCTCGCTCAACAAAAACCTTCTCACTTTTTGCAGCTTATGAATATTTACTGAAAAAAATTACCGAAATTTAATAGAAACTATGACAACGAAGTGTCAGCAAATTCTTCCTGTTACCATCCTTAAAACCTGTAAGAGTGAGAGAGGGAGATTTTCTCACAAACCACCAACTGACATTCTTACACATCCTGCTGTTGACTTCCTCACATCCTCTGACAGGATGAAAAACTGAAAACTTGTTCCTTATTCAAATCATAATTTCTTGAAAGAGGGAGAAAAAAAGTTGTTACAGATATAAAATTACTGCATACTCTGAGTCCCATTCAGCAATGCAGTTTGTATCTGTGTTAAGTATTGTGAAGAAAAGAAGCAAACCTCAAATGTCTATCTAGATTTTAAATGTTGTTTTCCAGACAAGTGATATCTCTGTCTCTTTGAAAGATATACCTTTTCTGCTTCACTGGCCCACATATCCTTAATAATCTCTTTTTTGAAGTATGTATTCACAACCTGATTTAACATAATCTGTCCTTAGATTCCCAACAGATAAACCCAAAATTTACAGTCTCCTTGGGGCTCGACTGAAGATTAAGAATGTGATTTGTCCAGATCACCTGAAATGAGTTTTCATTATTTATTTTAGGTAAGAGATTCACAAAGCCCGCAGACATTTACTTCTTTGATCTTTCATATGGAAATTAGATCCATATCAACTAGAAGGCTTATGTTAAATTAAAACCAGCAAAACATCAGGATCTGTTAAGTACTTGTTCTTTATTCCTGAAAGTTTAAATTACAGATGTCATTAGATTTATGCAAGAGATACAGGAAGGACAGTACAAGTTTCTGCACTATACAAGTTTTTGGCATGCTCCCCAAATATTTACATCCTGTAAAATTAGTTTAAGAACGAGCCAAAGCAGAAGTATCTCACAAAACTAAAAGGAATTGTCTAGCATGAAGCAACATAAACCTGGTCCTTTCTACTTTATCTTTTCTTAAATTGAAGATTGGCATCATTTTTAAAACACTTTAGCTGAAACAGAGAAAGGCACCTCCAGAGGATCAACTCTGAATTTGGAAATACTTTTTCCTCTCTGCCAGCTACACAGCAATCCTATATGAGGTGGGTACTAAATTCAGTGTTTCTGTCCATATTAGGAGGGAAACATGCAAGAACTAAGCACCTCCTGTTACCTGCACTGCTCCAGAACAGACCATCAGGTCACCTAAATCCTGTTTTAGCAGCCACAGGCAGAGACTACTTCCTAGATGCAGACACTGCTATTTGGCTTGCAGAATTTGGGGGAATTCAACCAGGCAGAAATTGGATTACACTCATCTGTGTACCTGTGATCAATCAGCGTGTGCTGACAGCCAGCAGGAAGGAAACGATGCAAGGCAGCTGAACAGCAATCCATTTCTTTTAGCACTCTTGGAAGCCACAGAGCCCCAAAACTGGGAAAAAATTAACAAAAAAGTTCTAAATGGGTGGATCATGCTAAGGTAGAAGCAAATCCATCCTTTTCAAAAGACTGGCCCCAGCTGGTTTGGTAGGACATTTTTTCGGGTTTATGGTTTGTTTGTTTTGTTAGGATGACTGTTATATGTTATATATAGGATGACTTATATTTCACATCATCTGTTATTCTCAATTTTTACACGCATAAATGTTCAGTCAACCACCCAGAAAAAACAATGGCAACTTTTCAATAAACTTTGTTTTAGATGAAATATTCAGCTGCAGAAAGACAACTAGTTAAATAAAATCTTAGCACAAAACTCCTGTTTGCATTATGCTGAGACTGAACTGCCATCTCTGAAATACAAATCATGATTTGTATTGTGAGCTTCATTTTTAGTTTCTTGTTGTTCAAACATGATGCTATCCCAGCCACCTTGTAGTACACAGACAAGGAAATTTCTGGCTAAATGTTTACAATTTATAGATGCAAGAACTGTACAAGTCTTTGAAATGGAGTAGGAAGCCAGGCTCTTTGTCAGACTTGGAGTTTCAGGGTACCTGGCATACCACAGCTTTTGGAAAATTTCCATTTCTCAGCAGCCTATAAACAGGAAAGGACTACCCCAAAAGTGGTCTTTCCAGGACCCGGGATCCAACATCCTACAGAAACAGCAGAAGGGACTTTTTTTGAGCAGTGCCTAGGATGAGGAAAGAGATGTGCACTGCCCTTGTAGTCAGAGCAAGAACTATATAGAAGCCACAGAGTTAGAAAACATCTAACTCCTAACACAAATGAACAACTGCGGCAGGGCACAAGAGGGACAAAAGGGAGGCTGTCTTAAATCCTACGTTAAGACTACAGATTGGGAAATAAAGACCATTCCCAAGAGAGGTACCAAGCAGAAGTAGCCCTGCAGCCTCCCAAGAAGGGAGTTCCAAGGACCTTTGTTGGAGCTGTCTCTGCTGGAGGTTGTTTCATTCTGTTTTCCAGACACTACTTATAAAGTCCTGAATAAAATCATTTGCAGTCTGGTGCACTGGTCTGGTGCATACAGATACATCTCCTGTACTGGAAGTGTACCTAAAATCTGTACCCAGACAGAGGTAGACAAAGTCCATGTTAGCACATAAAGTAGGCCAAAGAAAAAGGTAAACCAGGCTAACTGCATAGCATCTTCAGCACTTATGTCCATATTACACACTTTCCAAACTTGCTCTGAGTCTGGTCCTGTGGCCTGAATGTGCTGCAGCCACAAATTAATAGCTGACCTAGCAGATTTCACTGAACAGCTTTATATTGTAGGAAAAAAGCACCTAATTTCAAAGATCTTATATTATTTTTACTTTTTCTTCTTCTCTATATACAATGGTCTATGTCATCACATACAGTCAAGACTACCACACATATCACAATTTTTTCAGGGTAACAGTGTAAAATTTTTGTAACACAGAAGTAATTATTACTAACTACTGATCCTAGCCTTCAACTCCTGGAAAACTTCTCTAATTAAAAAAAATACATTTTTTGCAAAGAAATTACCTTTTCAGAATTTCAATTCTAAACAGAAAAATTTGTAAGGGGTGGTTGTCTGATGGAAATCCAAACATTGTATAAAATCTTTTCATACACATTTTATAACTGGGTATATTTATTATATGTCATTTTCATTATTAGAATACAGCATGCTTTCACTATCTTGAATGTCTTCAACTTTGATGTGAGGCAAACCAACATCAAGAACAAAAGTAAAATTTTCCCGCAGAGGTTTTTACTGACAATGGTTTATTCTTACCATAGTGTCCGTGAGTAGGGATGTTCCCATTCTCTAGCAATGTCTTGTCTTAGGCTGCAAAACACACGTTTTTTCTAGTTTTTACCTCAATTTCAAAGGCACTTTGTCTAACTGCTCAGCCCCAGTGTAAAGAAAAGTAAAAAAGAAATCATTCTGATATTCTCACTGTGGAATATCAGAGTGATTAAAGCAGTAGCACAGCCTGCACTCAGATCTCATGTGGCACTTGAAAATCACCACCTTTCAGACAATCTTAAGTGGACATCCAAAATCTATGGGACTGAAAACCATTACTTGCTCTTGAACATATATATATGCGTGCGTGTATGTGTATATGCACGTGTATATATATATGTGTAGTTTCCTATTGCATTCAATATGTGTGCATATACATATAACATGCATAAATATAAAGAGATACAAGCCAGAACATTTGTACTACACAGACAGTAAATAGCACCTTGCATAACAGGCCTCTACATGTCACCATAACTCTGCAAAGGCTAATAATATTACTAATCTATCATCATGCAGAGTAGCAGAAAATCCCTCATACTGCCTATACTACCCATTCCAACGCACACCATTCTCTGATTTTATGATTCTATAAATGGCCACATACTCATTCAGAGGCAAGTTAGTCTCTAGCTTTGTTAATTTACTGTAAGCTGCTCTCCCCTTGAAAAGCCTGTGAACATGCTTGAGAGACGTTTAAATAGAACTGCCTGTACAATGGGTTACTCTGCCAACTTTTTGTTGTCAGCACAAACCACTAAATTTCTCAGAGACAAGATATAACCACTGGAGAAAGCATGCATGTTACTTCATGCTTTCAAAATGCTCTATCTGCAACAATGAAGAAATTACTGCAGGATGACTTTAATGGATACTGAATATTTGAATCTGACTTTTTTTCATGCTACTTTATCGGTTGAGCAGGGGAAAACCCATAAAGTAGCAACGGTTTTTAATCGTGTAAGATTACACCACTCTTGAGAAAAAGTGGCAGAAGGACATTTAAGTGTGAAACAGTTGTATGAAAAACATATCATGTACACTCCACACACATCACATCCTAAAAAGCCCGCAGGATATTTAATATGGCTGTAATGAGAACAGCATGTTGAATTTATTACATACACAGGAATCATCATCTCTGACTTTCCCTGCAAATGTAGGGATTTATGAGAATACTTGGGCTTGGTTTGTAACTCCAAGAAGGAGGTACCAGTGCAAGGGGGAAAATCACCACACATTTTCCAGGAAACACAGAGGATAACCAAGGGCTTGAAGCCAGGTCACCTGTGAGTGGTTGGAGTTTCCAGGACAAATAATACACCTGCTGCCTCAGCACATTCCTGTTCTGCTTCAACACTGTTTCCCACCTTCGGGGTACTTGCAACATCATCTCTGCTCATCTGTAGCTACTCACAGAACATGGCAATTTCTAGGAAGCCTTTGGGGCCTTTCAGAAATTGCTGGGGTTTAGCAAACGTTTAGCAAACAGTTTAAGCATTTAGGCCACGTTACCTGTAACATAAACTTCACAGGTGAACTAAAAGCCAGTGGCCCCTTCTAGATTGAACCTCAACCCATTAACATTCATCAAAGGCAAGATCTCACATTTTTTCAGGGCCCTGTATCCTGCACAAGATGTCAGTCTGGGAGAAGGAAATGCAATACAACTTCAAAATGGGCTGCAGAGGACAGTTGAGGACCAAGCACAAGAAGTGGATATTAGCAGCTGGGGTTACGTATGTGCAAGTGGTAGGAATCTTTTGGAAGAATGAGACAGAAAAAGAGGAGGAAAACTGGCCGTTGCTTCCAACAAAGCATTATGTACAATCTCCCAGTTGCATTGCTGTATATAAGAAGCTGAGGGCTATTCCTTTATTTAATGACTGACATTTTACAATGCAATGGGTACGATTGTGACATTTTACAAGCAAATGTGTATCTTCAGCTCATTACTTATACTAGCAACACTAGATTTCCACTTGTGCAAAAGAATTCATTATGGTATTAAAACTTAAGGTTTCCAGGCTCTTTCACTAAGTCTGGGATTCCCCTCATGAGCTAAATCATCACTAGTTGTGGAGGAGGGCCTGGAAGCCAGCAGAACTAATCTGATACAAAGCAAGTAGGAAGGTGGAATCCAGACATGACTGCATGTGATAAAACGAAACCCACATCTGACCTCAGAAAAAGTGTGTGGGCAAGTTCAGGGAAAACATCATGAGACACAAGATATTTGGAACAGCAATATTACTTGCAGGAAACATGCTCAAGGTCTGAACACAGGCCACTAATTTCACAAAATTTTTAACATTGTTCAACTCTGTAATGGATGCTGTAGTGGTGCCTGTCTCATCATCCCTGGGCAATACTGACTTCAAAGGACAAGGAGTTTGGCCATGGTCTGGAAATTGCTGGCAGAGAGTTTTTACATATTTTCCCCTTTAGGTTTTTTAAACTGTTTTATTTATGTACGAATAACTAATCAGTGGTTCAAGTTTTCAAACTTAAAATAAATAACAGATGTGTTTGTCTGTCTTTGTTGCTAACCATAGCACATTCATTCTAGTATTAGGGAAAACATGTATACATGTATTCTGATTCAAAGATACTGATTCACCTTTTATTAGGTGAACAAAGAATTGATAGGCATGGTTAATCTAACATGTCACACTGAGAAAAAAAGGATACTGACATGAAATTCCAGATAACGTCAGACTTTCAACAGTAGACAAATAAGTTATGCAAATATGTTATCTGACTACTTGTGCCATATGCCAAGAATGTTTAATATTCACAGATAATCAAAACATTTGATTCAGAGCAGTCCTGTTGATTCTGGTAATAAATTTAAGCGCCACTGGAACTACAGAAAATAATTTTTAAAGTTACCCATTTTACACAACTCTTGAAAGATTTCAACTAAAAATAGCAATGTTGGCAAGGAAAACCAGTAGTCCACATGTCCATTAAGTAACCTTACAAGGCCATGAGGAGAGGCAAGTGGAAACAAAGTGGAGATGCTAAAGCATTAAATCAGCTTAGAGGAGGATTACACCATAGCTCTGGCTTCTGCTCTTGTAGACAACAGGAGAATGCATCAGATGTATGTTTGGCATAAATCATGCTAGCCTGATTGCAATGCCTTCAGATGTTTTTCTGATGCCCTTATTATACATCTTAATTAAATAATCAGTTTTGATAAGCATGATTATTGCAACATTGGCCTAGTCTTGGCCCTGCAGCCGATTTGCACATACTTAGCAGCAATCCTCAGAGTACTGCTCTCAAGAACTAGTGATTCCTACCCAGTTTAGTGACAAAAGCAAGTATCTTCTCATATAAAGTTCCTGAATTACAAGACAGCAGATTCTTTCCTAGACAGATCCATACATGCCACATGTACAGAGTAAGAAGAAACACTGACCATTTGGTATTATTTAATTGTGAGATCCACAGAAGATTCAAGCCTAGGAATGAATGACCACCACCTTACACAAAAATCAACTTACCACTAACATTCATATGCTCCTCATATATTGGCCTCTAGCAGATGAAACCCAAGAAAGGGTCACTGAGAAGTACTCAGTATGATGAACTGTGAAATGCTTAACCAGCATATGAAGCAACAAATAATTCTCAGGGTATGTCTCTGTTTAAAAAGCCCCTGAGATTACTTGGCATTTGATGCTCCTTCAGCTAAGTTCTATCTGTCTATAGCACATCCTCTTCTGCAGCCTTACCTATGATGTATTAAACACAATTAAGCCCACGTTTGTTCTTTACGTAATTGTTGGACTTTCCCTATGGGCTATGTTCATGTTAGGATGAGGAGCTCTGAAGACTGTGCAGGTAAGTACATTCCCTGGAGGGCTCAAACGGCTCCAGTGTGATGTTTCACTAAAGCAGACGTTTGAATGTAGCAGAAAGGTGTCTAAGATCTAAATTCTCTTCAGAGGCAGTTGAGAGAAGGTAGGACTTTCAAGAGGATGATCTTGTTTATCTACTGTAGACAATTGAAGATTAAATGGGTCATCATTAAAAAAAAACTCTTGAGGGGTGGAGGAGATATATTAAAAGTTAAACAGAAGATGTCTTTTGTTTCCAAGACATCTTCAGTTTCCTCCAAGAAATGGTGTATTGATACTTTCGATACCATCTGGTACCTTGCAGAAGACTGGAATGATGCATTTTCAAAGCCAGGAGAAAAATCCAATAAAAGATGCTTATTTTCATTCTGATACATGAACAGGGAGGAAAATCCTTCTTTCACCAGATGGGAGATAGAGTTTATATGCACAGATACCACTGTGTTTAACTCTTCCTTGGTTTTTGTTCCCTTAATTTAGACCACAAATCTTCTACATCAGTTATAGAAGAGAAAGGCTAATCTAAGAGTCAGGATTTAAAACAGGACTGTGTGTTAAAAAATTCCCCAGTCAATTATTTTCTGAATTCCCTTATTCATTGTTTTTGGCAGGAAAAGCTTCACCAATGGAAAAACGGTGAATTCCTACACTCACTCCTACAAAAAGAATGAAAAAGAAATTTTTTTAATTTGTAGACTTTCTTTTCATTCAGTATCCTTCAACAGGAGGAGCTTCCTTCTCTGGCTAGGAAGCTTACAAAAAACCCAACTATATATATTTTTTCCATACCTCAGCAAAACTCCCGATTACTACATGATTACTCCTGAATCCTTATCTGCCAAACCTCCTGCTTCTTTCATCATTCTGATAACACGTTATTTACATACCCATTATATTTCATGTCTTTCTTTATCCGAAATTTCCTTTCATCAAAAGGCAAATCCGCCATCTCTTTCAAAATTGGAATTCACATATTTGGCCAAAAAAATAGGAGCTATGGGCCGTTCGCAAAGTAGCAACACTTTCAGCTGACCCAAAATATTAATCAAACTGCCACTCTTTTGAAAGGCTGTGATATTTTGGGGGGCAGTGTCATAAAATTTCAATAACTAAGTAATTTGACAAATTTCACTTTAGTTTAGAAACTAATCATAAGCAGGCCATAATTGGACAAGAACATTGTGTTGCTGTGGCCTGATTTAATATATGGATCACAGTGGTTTTTTCCCATGTTTTAATGGCCTCCATTTTTATATAATTAGACTTTCTTAAAAGACAGGGTTTTTTTAACATTCAAAATTCATTTTCCAAGAACATAATCTTGAGAATTTTCAGAAAAATTCACTGCTTATGCAAATACCATAGCACTTTCATATCTAGAAGATTTGGTCAAAACAACTGGAAAATGTCAAAAAATTTGTTCAAATATGGTTTTACCTAAAGATCCCAACTAGGAAGTCACAGAAAACTTTCTTCCATGTTAAGAAGTTTTGCTCCATCTTCAAGGATGCACTCAGCAATGCATGAAAAGATTATTTTGAAACACTGAAAATGCTGTGAGCTCTGACCAAGGCACAGCATTTGTATAGTGAGTCAGATGGCAAAAATGCTGGCATTTTTAGATTTATTTTAAGGTCTTAACTCAGGAAAAAGCTTAACTTTATGGCTGGGTAGCCCTTCCTGTGTAACAATGGAAACTTAAAAGAGAGGAAAGTTCCTCTTTGCTTAGAGAGTTCCAGTTCATCATGCTGACATTAGGAACTCTTTCTGAGCTGCTCTGCAGTCCTGCTCCCTGCTCCTGTCTAAAGGCAACTGTGCCATGCTGGACCACAGTGTATGCTTCTGCCTCTCCTCACAGCCATCCTGGACCTGGCAGATGCACTAGTTTCTCCTGCAAGGGACAGGGCTCCTAGGCAAAGCCAGATTCAGTTGATATCACAGAGGTGTTCTACACTGGGGATGGGGCAGGGAAGACCTCCAACTGCCTAAGCAAATATGTTTTGGAACACTCATTTAAAAAGCAGTTAAAGTGAAAGAGGCAGGAAGGTCAGAGAGTATCTGTACAATTTTCTGTACAAATTTCTGTGCAATACGTTCCCTGGAATGAACAATTTCCTCCAGTACTCTAGCTATGCCTTTAAATACAATGCCAAAATATGTATATGCCAGTGTGTGTGTAACAATCATTGAAATGAAGAGACAACAAGCAGAATGACTAATACAGAGGGCTAAAATAAATCTTGCTGTAAGTGCAAAATGTTC
>VYZQ01007190.1:0-20561 GCA_013400655.1 Mystacornis crossleyi | reverse complement strand
AAGGAAGGAAGGAAGGAAGGAAGGAAGGAGAGAAAAAGTGAGAAGGAGATGGATAGATTGAAAGAAGGAGAAAAAAAGAGAGAAAGAAAGAGAGAAAGAGAGAGAGAAAGAGAGAAAGAGAGAAAGAGAGGAAAGAAAGAAAGAAAGAAAGAAAGAAAGAAAGAAAGAAAGAAAGAAAGAAAGAGAAAGAAAATTAAAATATTGCTCTTGTCCCTCTACAAGAGTCTCTAAGCTGTGATAGTTCCGATCAGAATTTCTCTGAAATGCAGAAGTCTTTTATTCTCATACTTTTGTCTATTGCCCTTTAGGAAATTTCAGTCAGCTGTGCCATTTTGCCTTTTATCCCCTAACTCTGCCGCTTTGACATTCAGGTTATGGACCAGGAACACACACTGGCACCAGTGACAGCCATTGTTTTCCTTACAATGCTTGGGTCATGAACCAGTAGGAGAAAATTGGCCTTCAATTCATGAGAACTGTTGCAAAATCCCAAATGCTGCAAAGCAAATGCCCCATCTCCCTTCTGGTTTCTTGGTACTCTGAGAATTCTGCTGGGAGTCAACAAACCACCTAAATTTATTTTATTTTATTTTATTTTATTTTATTTTATTTTATTTTATTTTATTTTATTTTATTTTTTAGATGAATACTGGCTTTGTTTGGATATTCTGTGGCAACGGTGTCAACACTGAGGTGAAAAGTACTGGAGGGGGAGGAGGAATGGGAAGGAAATAAAGAAAAGAAAACAGGGCAGTGGTGAGCAGAGGAAAAGGCAGAAACAGGTGATTAAAAGGAGATGTCAACAGTGGCAGCAGAAGTGTGGGAGAGGGAAGTGCAACTCCACAATCCCAGTCCACAGAAGGAAGCAAAGCAACTTCTTAACCTCAGCACAGGGGTGAGGGGTGTGCAGCCATTTGTACCACAGGTGGCTAAATAATAAATAAGTCCAACTGCATCTACTGTCCTCATTGTTAACAAAGGCTTGAAATCCTCTGCTCTAAGACCATGCAGCCCTTTGAGACCATCCAGCCAAAAGCCCATTTATTTCTGTTGTATTAATAGAAGCAGCTCAGGAAGCCCTCAGCCCAGCACGGTTTCAACACTTTATACAGCAGGGGGTCTTAATGGGATCTCTTCCATCCAGGGTGCCATCAACTTCCTTCCCCATCTCTGCACTCCCCTTTTTGTAAGAAAAATACTAGTCTAAACACACACTGGGGTGTTAAGAGCAGTGCTTTCTGCACTGGACGGGTGTGAAGTAGCTCTGAGTCATTTTAGACTTTTGCTTTAAACATTTGAAACATTTGTGCCTGTGTAAAAAAAAAAAAAAAAAAAAAAAAAGAAACCCCTCAACAAAACCCTTCTAAGTAAGTCTGAGTGACCCAGGTGCTGGTTTTCTTGCTGCAGCTTCACCACTTCTGTTTTTCTGCCCCCTCTGTCACTCACTGTGCTGTCTCATGTCAGGGACACTCGGTACCTGTTGACAGTTTCCATCACACGCTCCTGCTGGGTGGGAGCTGCAGCTGGGCACGGCTCTGGGGCGTGTGAGAAGCATTTCAGATGGCCTCAGCTGTGGGGTGTCGTTCCTTATGGCACCGTTGGCAGATGGGAAACATCTGTGTCCATTATGCATTTTAAAAATTGCTCCTCAGCACCCCTGCACAGGACTGGATGGCTGTGGACTTGAGTCAGTCATCTTTTGGGGCCTGAAAGACCTTAGCAGAGAAATATCTCACTGAAAGCTGCACCAAGTGATTTTCAGTATCACTCTCTGGCCAGGTGGCACAGATGACCAGGACAGTTCCTGTCAGAAAAATACTGATTTTTGTGAAGTCCTAAGGACAATTTTTCAGATGGGTCTGTAGTCATGGAAAGCATGAATACCTGGTAAAAATAGTTTTGTTTGTGGTGTTCTGTTTGTGGTGTTCTGTTTTGTTGTTGTTTTTTTTTTTTTTTAACTCTTTGACCTGGATGTTGACTGGCCCCCTATTCCAGCTGTCCTGGTCTGACCATTTACAAACTAACCTGGCACAGCAGCCTTTTGGACTTTCTCCTCCTCCTCTCCTGAAAGAACAGGCAGCTTTCTGCATAAACACAGCCAAGCAGCTCGCAGGTTCTGCTCAGGGGACCCCGTTAGCTTGACAAAACTTGATGTTGGTTATGTTTTCTGGTAACTTGAGTGCCACAAGGATGCCCTGTTCTTGTGCTTCCCAACATAAAGCTGTGATAGAAATCCGACATATGAAGAGCAACAAAAACCTCTCTCCTTTCCCTGCTGCCCCTGGTTTCCTCACGTTTCTAATGAACCATTCAGAGTCAGAGTTTGGGGAGAGACTGGAGACAATTTCCAAACCGGAGCCC
The DNA here is from genome assembly GCA_013400655.1 of Mystacornis crossleyi. Lineage (NCBI taxonomy): Eukaryota > Metazoa > Chordata > Aves > Passeriformes > Timaliidae > Mystacornis > Mystacornis crossleyi. Next base: position 18,200 of record VYZQ01007190.1, on the reverse strand, counting down.
TTGGAAACAGCTTGTTTCCACATAGTCTCCAGTCTGTGGGAACGGCGAGCTGCATCGTGTCCCGCTTCATCTGCCGCGTTTCATTACGCTTCTGGACTGATCTGTGCAGTATCTCTCTCGCCTTCTCCTGCAGCTGTGGGGAGAAGATGATAAATTAGATGTATTAAAGCAAATACTCCCCATCCCCTCAGGTCTTTGCCATTCCAGCTGTCTTAAATCACGCTTTCTTGCCCAGCCAGAGCATTGCGACAAACGGGGAGAGTCCCTCAGTAACCGCGGTTGGTGTTGGCGGGGACTTTGAAAGCAGAGTCTGGTTCTGGGAAGCGAGGGCTGCTTCAGGCAGAACAAATACAAATGCTGCCATCTTACCGACCTCCTTCCTTTGTCTCTGCCTCGCTCCTCTCATTTTGTGTTTTTGTGGGCAAACCAAGCAATGCATAGCTCACTCGTTACTGTCACACACTTGGGTCACCCCAGGGAGTCACGATGCAGATTTTCCATTAGCGTCAAACGTACATGGATTTATGAACTCCCATAACCTGGAGCTGATGAGAGCAGATTAGGGAGCAACTGTTTTTAGATAGCTTGCATACCTAAGAAATCAGCTAATATAAAGCTGCCTGCTGAAAGGTCACTTATTTCCCAAAGAGCGTGAGAGAATATTGTGGTGACCCCTTTTTGTTATATTGTCACTTTGTTCTACACATGAACATACATATTGAGGGTTTGGAATTCATTTCTCTCTCTCTCCTTACACTGAGCTAATTCCCTGTGCTTTATGAAGTGTCTCCTGTACAAGGACTCCTCGTTGGGTATGGGACCTTTGGGACCCAAGACTAAAGACATGTGTCCAGTTTTAATGGACAAAGCTGTGCCAGAGCTCACCAAGATAACAGATGGATGAGGTCACCAAGATAAAGAATCTGCAACCCTGCAGTTGCAACACGGCCCTTTTGGAAAGACCTGACCACACAAAAAGAGAGCCATGGGAGAAAACTCTGCACTCCCCAAGCATCCCATCAGCAGCAGGTCTCTGGTCTTATTCAAGGTGTTGCTGTGCCCTCCTGCAACAGCCCTGCTATACAGAAAGGACTGTTCCTGGTTTCTGTGTTCCGTAGTAGACTCTGTCCCACATCACAGGGTCTGAGACTTTAAGATGAGTGTCTTGTGCCCAGACACACAAGAACTCCCCTAACAAAATGAAAACTCCTAAATCCTGTGCCTTTGATACAAGATCATCTCTCTGCCCATAGCACTGATGTTCTGGGTTTGGTTTTAAAGGAAAGCTTCATTCGAAGCTGTTTGCTCTTTCTAGGACTGTGTTTGTGATTAAGTTCAGGTTGCAAGCACAGGGAGACAATTTATCTGGCACTGGAGTTCAGCCTTTGTATGGACCTGTGATGGGGAACATCCCACAGAGAAATGAGATGGAAATTTTCAAGTTTGGAAATATCCAAACTAGTTTGACTCTCGACTTTTACCGTATCACACCTTCCTCTCCTTTTAGACCTCCTTTGTAACACCTCATTTTTGGATTACGACCAAGTGCTGCATTTGTTCTCAGAGGAGGGGGAGGCTTGAAAGCAGCATTTCTCCAGTGAATGCATGGAAAAATGCATCTGGTGACTTGGGTTTTGAGTAGCCCCAAGTGCTTGGAGAGGGTGGAGAGATCAGAAGCAGTCACGACTGAGTGCTGGCCATCCCTAATCCTGTAAGAACCCCGGTGGCCTTGCTCAGTGCAGGGAGAGTCATGCCAGGGGAGCAGAGCACTGCCTCTGAGCTCCCTGACACTCACTGCATGGAGCCAGTGGAAGTGGCAAGATTTCCTTGGACCAGGTGCTTTATCTGACAGAGGGTTTGCAAGTAGAGCTGCTTTTCTCCCGTGTGGTGGAGGGACTGATATGGGCTAGAGAAGGAGAGGAGGGAGTACAAAGTTGACTTTGCTGGTGAAAATACACGGACTGAGAGTGAACACCCTGCTGCTGTGTTCTNGGAGGTGCCGGAGAAAAAGGGGGGGTTAATTTGCTTTAATTCCTTTTTATTCCACTTTACTTTTAGTTGTAGTAATAAACTTCATTATATTCTTTAAGTTTGGTGCCTGCTTTGTATTCCTCCCTGTTCATATCTCACAGAAAAGGGGAAAATGCGAATCAAACCACTACAATGACCCAAGTGTGGGGAATCAGAATTATTCACCTGACCCCCTCTGTTGCAAGAAAAACGTGGGACTTCAGGGGTAGGGAAGATGCATTTTTCCTTCTACGTACCCCTGCCTTCCCCAAGGCAGGTGGGAGACTCTCACAGACCTGGGTGCCCTGGTGCCTCAAGAGATTTTCAGGTCCCAACCTTACTGAAGGCAGCCATGTGTGCATTGTATCTCCCAGGGGCCAGACACACAGATTTCTCTGTAAGGAGAATTGCTCTAAGATTTCTGTGCACTCACAGCCACCCCAGCACTCCCCCGTGCCACTCGAGGGTCCTGGCAGGGAAAAGGCACAGGCAGCTGCTCATTGCCAAGGTCAGCATTGCTCAGGCTGAGAGCAGATCTCACCAAGAGATCCAGAACAGCCTTGTCCAGCTCAGATGCCCCTGAATACTTTGCATTTCTCCGTCAGGGTGATAGTCCTGGGTCAAATACTTTCCTGAGGAGCAGGCATTCAAGTAAAGTCACTGATGGCAGCACCAAGAATTCAGAACATTTGGAGAGCCCATGGGTGAACCAAGCTGAAATGCTGATGCAGCTCACCATACCCTCAAGCAGAACTGAAGTAGATTGGGTGAACAGAGCTTAAAAAATGTGCATTTCGCTCCACTTTCTTGCAAGGAATGTCTAGTATAGACGGGTATGGGTGAACTGCAGGTGTCCCACAGGTCAGAGATAAATCCCAGTCTCCCCAATGTCTAACCCAGGAAGATGACACAGCTTCCTTCTTCTCAGGAAACTGAAGAAACAAGGATGCTGAGGTGAATTTCTCAATCCTAACAATTGTTTGGTGTTGCCTAAAGAACACCAGCTATAAATGTCTTTTCTGTCCAACTGAGAGAGTGGAAAGCAGACTGCCACACTGCCCCACTGGGGCTTGTTCCTCTCTGCTACACTTCTGGGAACATTCAAAAGTAACTTGGAGATGGAAACTAAGTTGGGGGGTTCCTGCCCTCTGGCCCACTATGGCCCCGCTGTGATCACAGCTGCTCTCATCGACCCCAGCCCAGAGCAGACACTCCTGGTGACTGAAGCTGAGTGAAACCATGAAGGCAGAGGGAATCCTGTCTCCCTTGGAGCAGAAGGAGCAAGACAGAGGCATGATGATTCCCCAGCAGATGGCTTGTCCATGGAACCAGTGCTAACTTAATGAGTTGTGCTCTGCACGCCTCCCAGAGGGAAGCAGCGGCGAGAGAAAGATTTCAGAACTGACCGCTTCAGCTCAGGATCTGAGCTGCTTAAAAACCTAATGGTGCCTAGGAGGCCTAAAACAGGCGGAAAGAACAGTCCAGAGTCATGGGCGTCTTCATATTCTCTGCTTGAGGAATTTTACTCCATTCTGGAGGGAAAAATCAGGAAGACTAAGGTGTGCTGTGATGCACAAGTGATGCTGTGGTGCAGCTTATTTAGCAAGTTTGGAAAACATAGTTGTGATTGTGGCTTGAACAGCTAAACTGCATGAACTCTCAGTCCTTTCCTGGTGTAGTTAAAGACTTTGCAATCCCTCTAGATGAATGTGCTTTTATATGTTTTGTTTGGGGGTTTTTTTTGAGGTTTTTGCTGTTTAACTTGGCTTTTGTGTGCGTGAAATGTGGTGGAATGGATTGCAGATGTGTGCAAAGATCTGTAAATAGCAGTTTCTTGCTTACAGTTGTGAGTGTATACTGTTTATCACACTAAATGCATTCATTATTTTGTCCAGAACCAGCAACTGCAAAATATTTTAAAACAGATTATTTTTAAAAGTGAGGGGGAAAAATCAAACAAGATTGGTGTTTTCTTTTTAAGATTTATGACTAAATAGTTGAGCATAAGCCAAGGCCTGTGGATGGTCTTGCACTCTTTAAAAATAATATCCCTGATTAAAATAAAAATAATGTAAAGAACGTACTTTTCAGACTGTGCTTTTCTACAATTTTTTTCTTCTTACGCAACCTTTCTACCTTACCTACACACGGTCTGTCAAAAAGACATGAAAAAAATAGGAAATTGTTTTTACTTAGAAAAAAAAATTAATAAGCCACCCAACAAGATGGATTACTGCTGGAAAAAGAAAGCATTCAGAGGAAAAGTAGGGTTGAATTGATTAAACGAGTGATTCTCCTTTAAGAAAAAGAAGAATCCGTGATATTTTAGGGAAATTCCTAGTAATGAATACATGTATTTGGCTTCAGTCATTTGTTTTACTCTTTGACCGTTTCTGTAAGATATTAATGACAGGAGTTTGGACTCACTTGTCCCAGTATGTCATGCCTGCTTACTCACTGTGGAAGAAATACAATTCTTAAATGACCTGAAATCAAATCAAATATTTAAATGACAATTTAAAAAATGACTCATTATATTGTACCCTTCAGTGCAGTATGAATGTTTTCCAAATATTCTGCATGTGCTTGCAGACCCCCTCCCTGGGTCTGTACTCTTAAGAAGCCCTGGGTGTTTGGAGAGCCTGGCATCCTGTCCCCCCAGGGATTGTGCTGTACCCCTTCTGCCTGTATTTAAAACAGGATCCTGCTCCCAGTGCCCATCCATGGGCTGTCACATTCCCAGGAAATGGGTAGATGAAGGCTCTTGGACCCCGTGTCCACAGTGACAGATTTGGCTCAGCCCCGGTGCTGTACAGCTCTAGGTCTTTTATCTGATAGGGACTTTACCCAAGTAAGACAGGACTCTGCCCATTTTTTGGGATGGGGCCACAGTTTCCCAACGACTTCTGGCACTGAAGATGTGCATTAATTACCTTGCACTGCCTGGAATTTTGGCTCCTTCATCTCGCCCATCTAGGCACGGATGCAATTGTTAACAAACTCGTAAAGATCCAAATCACACACATCAAGCTCATACGACACTCTGTGAAAATACCACGAGCCCGCAGCACCCATTGCATCAGGTTTGAGCTGGGCTGCGCTGCCAGAGCCCTGTGAGGAGGCTGCCAGCTTTATCCCAATCCAGCCGAGCCTGTCGACCCTTTATTTGCCTTACAAGCCTTATCTCGTCTACCTCAACTGCATGCAAATAGTTCCACTCATCCGGGCCGACCACTCACAATCTGCCACACGGAGCGGAGCGTGAAAAACGCCTCGGCCTCGCGTGCCTTTCGTAAAGAAAGTCCCCTACAGAGCAAATAAAGCAGAGGCTTGGCAAATGTGGGGAGCCATCGCTGCCTCTGCTGGGCTGGAGAGCGTCCAGGCTCAGGGAGCGTGCCCAAGGCCTGCACCCACACTGCGAGGGGCTGAGCACTGAGGTGGTTGTGTAGCAGGAGGGTGGTTTTTGGAGGTTGATGGTTGCCCACTCAGTTTTCACCTTGAAACAGCTAAATCTGTCTGCTTTATCTCTCAGGGTCAGTAAAGCCCACAGCATCATTTGTCTCGGCACCAGGCAGAGGATGCCTGTACAAAAGCCCACAACGAGCGACTCCAGCACCACGGAATTAAGGCCACACACTCCCACAGCAGTGCCTCCAGACCTCCAGCTCTCCACCATATCTGTGCAATGGGACTGAACCCAAATTCCACATTTAACATCCCCAAATTTGGTCTGGATGCGAGCAGCAGGGTCAGCTGTGGGGGACAGGCCCAGACACCCCATGGCCTGTGCTCCAAGCCCCACCAAACCCAGAATCCTGCTCCTCAGGGCCACTCGCAGATCCATTCACCCTGGAAAAAAACCCCTCTCACTTCACTTGCAGGTAGATAGGCATTTTCCATGTCCTGAGTCTCCTGATAGTTTAACTCCTTCTGTGCCTCAGCCAGCTGTCATAGAATGGTTTAGGTTGGAAGGGACCTTAAAGATCATCTCATTCCAACCCCCCTGCCACCCACTACCCCAGGTTGCTCAAAGCATCTGATCATCCAGTCTGGCCTTGAACTCTTCCAGGGATGGGGCATCCACAGCTTCTCTGGACAACCTGTGCCAGTGACTCTTTATTCTCTTCCAAACATCTAATTTAAACCTGTCTCCTTTTAGTTTAAAACTGCTGTGCATGAAAAGGGTGCAGGCGAACCAAACTGCAGGGGTTTGGCCTGGCAAGCTGATCTTGCTGAAGCCATGACAGCAAGATAGTTTGCACACTAAGAGTTCAAACCCAGGTTAAAAAAACCCCGCACATTCCCTCACTGTCCTGCCCCTGTGCTGTGTAGGGAGAATGTTGTGCAGGTCATAAGCTGCTTCTTGGAGGCCAAGCACAAATCCACCTACCTCTCCGTCCCTGCCAGCAGCTCTTGCTGGTGCCCAGTGCATGCACAAGACCCCTCTCCCCTCACCGTCTGGGCTTTCACCACTTTGCTAGCCTGCTGCAGTCCACAGCTGCCTCCTTTGTTTCTCCTAAAGCCAACCCCAGTTTTGCATACAGATGAGTATGTGTTACATCTTGTGCTGGATGAGCAGTCCCCAGAGAAAGCCAAAGCACCACAGAGCCTGATATCCATCATGTCCATCCCTGCCACATCCACAGTGAGCTCTGGGGCTGTCATGTGCTTTGGTTTTATTGACTCCCCTCACCAATTATCCTTTCCACGTGTGCACCTTCTGCTGTCATTATGCAAAGCTGCTCTGCTGCAGCTCCTCACTCTTATCTTTTGGTGCCTGTGAAACAGCAGCGATAATGGAGGGGCAGATTATCAAAACAGGGGCTGCAGGGCAGCCTGTACCAGTCACCTCCAAGCAGGCACCCAGCGTGGCTACACGCAGGTGTGCTCAGGTGCCGCCTTCATCAGGTATTTTATAAACAGAGCATACATCACATGTGCAGTAAATCCCCATTACAAAGCAGATAATTATGTGTACCAAACAGAGCCCTGCAGGGTGCAGCTGGCCAGGGAAGGCTTTTCTCATCATATCCAACAGAAACCCTTCTCTTTCTCCTTATAGGGAGAGGAAAAGCACCTTCTGAAACTCCACTGAGCAGCTTGTGGTGTCAGGTGTAAGGCACATCTCAGCCTCACCAGCTGTGCAGAAGGGGTTTGTGGTGTCTTAATAGACCTTGGGAGGCAGCAGGAGATGAGATGTGGTCTGCTGCTGCTGAAATGCAGCGCTCCTGGAATAGCACATGATGAACAAAGACACCAAAACACACCCCACAAGAGTCGGGGCTCTCAGGGCCCTTGACTTTCCACCCAAACAAAAGACCCTAGCTCAGGTGGCAGGAACCAGCTCAGTTCTGTATTTCTGTGGTGGTTCTATTTAGTTTTCTGCTTTCAGGAGCTGTCTGCTCACAGTGGGGCAGAGCTGCACCCTCATATCGATGTGCTGGAAGTGCCCCCACCTGTATTCCCTTTTACCTGCCCAGAGCAGGCACCCTGTGGTTAGCACAGGTCACACATGCCCCGTGTGGTGTGGGATTTTTGCTGGTGACAGATGTGTTGTGTATCTGGATGGTCCAAGCGCAGAGAAATGAAACAGAAAAGGTGAGTCTGTCTGGTGGAAATGGAGATGACAGGTATCAAAAATACATGAGCAAAGAAAAATTTAATCTGTTTAGCAAATGTCTGCCTTCCTGCAGCTGTGGTTTCCAGAGAACTTAATTAGCTGAAGGTTGAGCTCAATATTGTCTTAACTCACAGCCACCCAATGACTGTGCTGTGGTTTTCCTGTCCTATGATAAAATCGTTGTGAAAGTTCACGCTGCTAATGAAGAGTCCTGCTTCTCTTTTTCCAGGGTTTCTTCCTCCTTCCTCTGTCTTTCTTTGGACTGATGAGTAGGGAAGTCTGGGGATCTGAAACTGGGTGTCTCTGCATCAGTTCTTTCTGTGCTATCCAGACATGTTCACACAGGCATCTTTAACGTGCGTGCAACACCTAATGTCTGCATCAGGCTCCAGTTAGAGGGACTTGAAACAACTTCACGGAGATTGTGAACCAAGATTTAGTATTAAGAGGTCCTAAGCAGAGTGGTTATGTCACCACACTTGGCATGATGTTGGACCGAAGACAAACCTGCACTCAGCACATTCTCCCTCTCAGCACAGGCATAAGTCATGGGAGATCCTTCAGTCTTGTTCAGGCTATAAATCAGCTTAGGACATTAAGTTGTTGAGTTGCTGCAGCCTTTTTCTGCTTGAGAACCATTATATCAATGTCTTTGATACACACACGAGGTAACTGCTTCAAGAAAGTGTGTGAGGGTATTTGACTGAATTGCCCGCATCCACTTCTGATGGTTTGTTTGTGCCTAATTGCACTGCAAATCTCTCACCGTGAAAGAAGTGGTTGATTTTCAGATTACTGAAGCGTGCCTGGTATCAACTGAAGTTGTAGAGCAAGAGCAGCACTCTTGCTGTGACCAGGCTGAGGTCTGACTTCAGCCAGACTCTCTTCAGCCCCTCCACTGAAGTGCCAGAGCTAATGCTGGAGGAGACCTGGCTGCCTTAACAGCAGTGGAGAAAACAGATGCTCACAGTGGGGGAAGAGAGGTGGAATGAGGGCTGAAGCACCTTTCTGGGGGTGTCCATGCCCTCCTCTGCTGCTGGCACCAGTGCAAGGTGGGGGAGGCAGCCCTGACATGCCTTGGCTGGATGCAGCTGCAGCTGCAAAGGAGCAGCACCTCTCCAGCATGGTCCATTTTATTTGTCTGGGTTCCTTGTCCTCCCTTCTCTCCCTGGCAAACTACCTAACATTTTTGTGTCTGACTGATTGTGAAATCAGAGTAACAATACTGTGTACGTAAAAGAAATACTGGACATCTTAACCTTTGTAGGGACATGAACTCATTGTCCCCATTCCCACTTAAGTGTACTGAACTGGGAGAACTTTCAGCAGGGAAAGAGGAGAACGAGACCTCAGCCGTGGACAGTGAACTTTCCAGCTGTGAGAAAGATTAAAGCAATAGTCGTAATCACTGCTGTGGTCACTTGTTTCTTATCTTAAAACATAGTGCAAAACCTCCCAAGCATGTCTGTGAGCACACTGAGATTTATACCCGCATTAATAATCACAAATTTGGTTTGTCCTTGCAACTAATAAAATAATTAGCAGCAATCACGTAAAAGGAGAGAGAAATATGCTAATTCATGCTGGCTTTCAAATGAAAACCAGGAAAAAAAAGCTTAACCCACAAGGGTGGTGAAGGCTGTTCTTTTTAGCTCCCTCCCAACCCCATTTGGTAGTGGGCAGTGGAAGAGCATCCAGATCTCCCACGGATGACCCTCCTGCCTTTCACGGCCAACGTGTGGCCATCCAGGGTTGTTACCTGGAAGTGCAAAACCTAACAAAACAGAACACTGAAAAACAGTCCAGAAAGCATTTGCACACAGATCAGGCACCCATGGAGATTTGGAAAAAGCCGTGCTGGAGTTTCTTCTTGGCAGCACAGCCAGGCCTCATGATCCCTATTAGCAGGCTGCAGCTAGGGGACAGAACATTTAAATGCTCGTCAGTGGGGAAGGATACAGCATCTTGTTGATTACATAGCTGGAACAGAAGAGCCTCCAGATATTCATTCATTCTTGCCCTTTTTTTATTATTATTATTTCTCATGACCCATCTGGGAACTTGGAGAAGGCACGAAGGCTGCTTTTCCCTCTGACCTGTGCTTGTGTCCCGGGGAGAGGGGAGCAATGTCCTATTGTTCAGGGGCTATTCTCAGCAGCTGGAGACCAAAGCCAGCTTCCCTGCCTGCGACTGGGATTTGTGTTTTTGCCGCCAGCCGGTTGGCAATCCCTGCAGCACCGCAGTCCCGCCTGCTGGAAAAAGGAGAAGCTCTGTCCACCTTCCCAGCCACGTGCTCCTTTCCTCTCCCTCGTGCCAGCAGCAGCACTCACACAGCCTTTGGCGAGCCGAGGCAGAAAACCAGTCCAGCGACCTGCTTTGGAAAACCAGTCCTCATCTCCCCAGAACACATTGGTTTTCAATGAGATCAGGTGCCTGAAGGCAAGGCTGCATTTTTCCGCAGCATTTCAGACTTAAATCAGCACGAACTCTTTGAGTTTTTCTCCTGCATATTTTAGAGATGGCGAAACTCTCCCTTTTTCACAGAGCCCTTCTTAAGGCAAGGAAGAGGTGACAACACAAAGAAAGGCACCAGGCTGTACCCACGTGGTCACCCACAACCCTGAGAGACAGCAACATGGATGGTCAAGAAATACATTATTTAGGCACATGACCTTCAACCCACTCAAACGGCTTTTAAGCACAAATCTGACCCCCCCAGAATCATGACAGTCACAAGTCATGAACTTTTAAAAATTACATATTTCTGACTGATTTTATTTGCCTTCAGGTGCCACAGCATCGGAATTTTGTCAAGCTTTTTCTCTGCCATCACACTTTCTCTCCCAATCAATTTTTTTTTTTAAGTAGAGAAAATTGAGATCCAGATTAAAAAAAAAAAAAAAAAAAAAAGTGGAATTTGGAGAAATCCACCAGCTGTGAGGAGACCTGTGCTTGCATTGCTGGCTTGGTTGTGGGTCCGTGTGGGATGGCAGGACAGGTCTTGGGAGGACAGGGCTGGTCAGACAAGTCCCAGATTTTTTTTTTTTTTTTAAGAATGTGGAGGATCACACATTGTTTGTATAACTGGTGAGGAAGGGTGCTTAAAACTTGTGAGCTTGAGTGAGTGTGCCAGAAGTGTTGGGTTTTATGGGAGATTAGACACCGCTTGACACAGCAGGTCCTCATGCCAGATCCCTGGCACACAGACAATTAAATGAGCCAAATAACCACATCTATCTCAGCATGCCCATGCATGTGCAAACAATTACTCTGTGGGACTGTTATTAAAGAAAATTAAATTTTAAGTCTGTACCGGTCCAGGAAATCTTAAGGGAGACAAATTTTCTAGGAACCATCTAGTGGGCATAGCCTGGGTAGCCCTGGAAAAGTTTATAAATCTGGTCTTAAAGTCCCTAATCCTGTTTATCTGCTACAGTACTTATTTTGAAAACTCAGAACTTCTGAGAAATTTAGGAATTCAAAGCCCCAGGGACTCGTGTAAGCCCTTTGGACTTGCAAGACCTTGGGCATTTCTTTCCAGTCAAGACCATTTTTGGTTGCATAGAGCTCCATCACTGGTTAATTTTTGAGCTGAAATAAGACTGCTTTCTTGCTCTGCCTCAGCAGCAAGTTCAGTTTTTACCATTCTACATGAAATTTGCTCATCTGTTTTCAATGAGATAAAGACTGGCAAAACCCTGCAAATAAAACAAAACACCTTTTCGACCCCTAAAATAAACTGATGTTGGGCTTTGCCTGGCTGCTGCCTGGAACTTTAGGCAGTGAGACTGAGTGAGCCCTTGCTGTGGTCAGATGTGTGGTGTCTGTAGAAGTGGGGTTGCCCTGGAGTATCTGGGAGAGCTCCTGAGGTGGAGCTGGTGCACATTTGGATGTCTCAGTGGGAACTGGCACATGGAGAGGAAGGACAGGCAGGGACAGCCGAGGATTCTGGACATGCCCTCACAGCCCTGGCAGCCTGACAAAGTCATCCAAAGGACATTTGCTGTCAGCTGCAGAATCACTGCTCAGAAATGCTTGAAAAAAACACAGGAGTCTGCAGGAGAGGGAGAAATAAACACAAATGTGTTTGTGTCTTTGGTTAGGTATTGTGACTGCACAGGGAATGGGCAGGAGGAGGATGAGGAGGCACAAGGATGATGATGATTAAACAGGGGCAGCACCAAACTGGAATTTGAGCTCTTCTGCTCAGACCACAGAGTGACTCCCAACAAACCCTTCAGGACTGGGAGGTCTCCACTTCTCCATTGCCTGACAACAAACCCGAGCTCTCTGCAGATCTTTTGAGCTCTGCTGCTGCAAAGAGCTGTACAAGTGCAAGGCACCTTTCTTCCTTTATATGATAAACGTTCCTTTATATGATAAACGTTCCTTTAAAGTCCCCTCGGACTGCTCGGATGATTCCCACTCCTAATGGGGACAGCTGGCTCCTTGATGTAAGAGGCCATCCATCAGGATGACCCACTGAAAGGTTTCTACTGCGGCTCCAGTTGTAGCTGCCAAAAGAAGCACTCCAGAAGCGCCTTTGAAATATTGTGTTTTTAAGTGGGTAAGGAGGGATTGGAATGTCCTCATCCAGCCTTTATTATTTGGCTGCTTTTGAATGATCCTTTTCAAAAAGAGGTTGGGCTGCTTTGGGGAAGGAAAAGAAAAAAAGAGAGAGACTAACAGGGCTTAATGCTCTTTTATGCATTTTATAGATTTAATATAAAAATAGTTATAACAAAAACACAAATCCCATGGTCTGCCTCCCTATTTGCACAGGCTATAATGAGTTGACATTTGAATAAGCCTGGAAAATTGTATTTAATAACTCCTCAGAGGCCCTGGAGTGGGAAAACATATTATTGCTGCCTGATTTGGAAGTTATTGTTTTTTAAGGACATTTTCAGAGTTGCACACCTCTTTGAGGCTGCAATTCTGCATCTTCTGAACAACTGAGGCTTAAATTCCTCACTCGTGATCCCTGTGGGACTGTGTGTTCTGTCCCATATTTTGAAGCTCCTGTAGACTGTCAAAGACAGTGAACTGCTCCTGAAGTTTTGCTTCACATTTGTTTTCAGAGGTGAAAAATTTGAGTTGAAATTCACTGATATCTGATTTCTCACATCACTAAATGACCTGTAAGGGAGAGGGAATGGAACAGGAAAAACACACACTGGATTAAGCAGCACGAGACCGTCAGGGGAGAATAAACTCCATGTTGGTGAAGAAGCAGAGGGTTCTGCAGTTTGCCAAGGCTTATTGCTCACCTTGCTTCAGCAGGGAGTCTGCTGGGAGAACCTCTGCCGTGGTTAACACTCTGTTCACATGTGCCTGCTTGGATATTAATTTTTAAAAGCCAGCCAGCCTTTCCGGGTTACCAAGGGGACTAGGTGACACCTCCTGTCGTACTGATGGGTGGCATCTGGCTCTGGTGTTCCTTCGTGCCCTGGCAAGCCAGCAGCTGAGCCCAGCTTACGTCCAGTGCCTTTTTTTTTTTTTTTTAACCTGTTTCCAAAGGGAAGAAAGGGTTCTACTGACAGCTTTTATTCCATCTCCCTTTAATTCATCATCCAGACTTTAGCTCAGTCCTACCTGGCACAAGTAAAGGGTTTCCCTCAGAGGAATGAAGCTCCTACGTGCCTCAGGGGGTCTGTGGCTGTGTGGACAAGGGATGGCCCCAAAGTGGTGCCATGGGCAGTGTGAAGCAGAAGTCAAAATGCTGTGTATGTGCCATTTGGCATCCAGATCTCACTGAACTGTTCCTGCACTTCTTGTTCAGAGAAAAACTCAGAAAAAGCCTTTTGCTGGGTACACGCAGAGATTTAGGTGGGGAACGGGGCTGTGGATGAACCGTGATATTATTTTGGCAGGAGGTGCCAGACTATGTAACAGAATTCATAGGAAGACAGCCTTTATTAGCTCCATTGTCTAATAAACAACCTGAATTTTGGAAATCCATCCCTCAGCTTCAATGGAACTTCCCTAGGACTGAGGCATTATGAAGAACAGGTTGCTTATTTTAAGATACCAAATGGAGTTTTAAAGCTCAAGTGTCAGGTATCCACACATGAAAAAAAAAAAGTATGAAGGTCCTAAGAATAGGAAGAAGGAACCATGTTGTACAAAGTCATAATTTCCATGACGAAAAATATGGTTTAAACTCAGCTATAAAATTCTCCTCTTGCCTGTCTGCAGGGGAATTATTGAAATGCTGGTTGTGGGGTTGATCCCTCTGACAGAGAGAGGAACTGCATATGGATTTTGGTGGGAACATTAGCACTGCATGACAAAGCACCAGTTATTGACAGCACATGAGGCTGAGTGTGGCGAAGCGCCGGCTTGTCTGATGCCTGAGCCTGTCAATTAACAAACGAGTCACAGGGCTGGGATCTGAGTGTGGACACGCTCTAATGGCCTGGAGCAGGAAGGCACAGCACTGACTAACAGGGACGTGTGTCTGTGGGAGGTGAGTGTTGCTGCTTTCGGGTGACAAAGAGCTGTGAGTATGTGCAAACATTCATTATGTACACACGAGCTGAGTATTGGGGGATTAAAATTTCATTAGCTCTCGCAGGGCTGCTGGATGGCAATCCCAGGATGGCAGCTCCAGGATGGCAAGCACAAAGATCTCCAGATGAGGTTGTGCACAGGGCTTTGTTTCTTCCAAGTGGAGAGCAGTTTATGTGCTTTTAAAAAAATGAAGCAGGGAGCTGGCACACTCATTCCAGCATTTGTAGTTAACACCTGAACAGCAAAGTGTTCCTAAAACGCGTTTTTACAGTAAATGTCTCCACTGGCTCTTCTCTGTGCATTTGCAGAAGTCCTGAAAGAAGTCTGGTGTAGCTCTCAAATATCCAGCTCTACCTACTCACAGGGTGCATTTTAGACTTCTGTTAAACATCCCTTTCTCTGTACCTACATGGGAAATGGGATGGCAATGACTACTCCTATTCCCTCTCTGGGGGGAAACATCCCAAAATGCCAAGCTATGACTTCTTCTCATTGCCTCCCAAGCCAGCTTCCCCAGTTCCCAAAGTGGAGGCAGGAGCTGGCCGGGCGAGGGGTGGCTTTTGCTCCTCTCTCCTTCCCTCTGAGCCCCCCACCCCAGGCAGGCGGATGCTCAGCTCTGCCTGTCGGTGTCTAACGTGACCAGGTGAGGATTTGGGTTCCCTGGACGGGAAACCAGGCCACTGTGAGGGATCACTGATGGGGGCTGCCCTTCCCCTGCCCAGCAGCCCCCACAGGAAGCAAGAGCCCACGGTTTGCAAACTCAGCTTCAGAAAATGGAGAAATGCTTTTGAGGAAACGTTGGCGTGGCACCCTCAGCCTTTTTGGCACAGTGCCTGGAATAGGGAAGGAGCAGTGAAACTGTCCTGTGGAAGAGAGGAAGGTGCTCTGAAAACCAAGGTGGTTTCATGTTCCGTTGTGGATCTCTGGATTGGGGAAAAAGCATCCTCTTTTCAGGAGCTTCTTCTGGAGACAGTTTTGCTCCAGGATAGAAACACATTTGTAGATACAAATATCAGACAGAGGTACGAAATTGAAATGGC
This sequence comes from Mystacornis crossleyi, assembly GCA_013400655.1. Taxonomy (NCBI): domain Eukaryota; kingdom Metazoa; phylum Chordata; class Aves; order Passeriformes; family Timaliidae; genus Mystacornis; species Mystacornis crossleyi. The sequence goes on along the minus strand of VYZQ01007190.1, from coordinate 3,017 downwards.
CCATCCTTCCCCTCCTCCCTGAGATTTCAGAAACATCTCTCTTTGCAGAGGCTGTGCATTTGTATATAATTATTTCTTTTTCTGTATATTGATCCTTTTCTCCTTCCCCTGAATGCACCATAATTATATTTCCCTTCGGCGAGTGTGAGGAGTGAACTGTCACTGCTGCACAATGGCTCAACTGTATCAAACCAGGAAAGAAAGAGCCCCTGTTTTGGGGGAGGGCTGACAATTGCAGGTTCTGATTCATACCTGTGGAACTGCTACTCTGTAATCAGGCAGTGATTAGTCAGCACCAGCCAATTACCAAGCTCAGCTTCCTAAAGCAATTTGTCTGTTGGGAAATTTATAAACCCTGGTTAACTCTGCAGGGAAAACTTCGCTGCGTTGGGAGCGGGCAGAGAGCAAGTGCATCCTCCTGGGTGCCACACTGGTCACACTGGTGCTGGCAGGGAGGTGAGCTGGCTGCCCTGAGCCAGGTGGGGCAGAGCAGCCTCCCTCGACAGAGGTGTCAGCTCTGCAGGCTCTGTCGCTTTTACGCACCTTCCTCCACAGGATGAGCGTGTTTTCTGAGATCATAGTGACAAACAGCAACCAGGAGCCCTCTGTGCCTGCCAGGATCTTCCCCGAGAGGTGTTGCATGCTGGAGTTGGGCACAGATCTGCGGGAGGGGTACCTCATTGCCCTCACCTCCCTTTCTCCAGGTGGGCTTTCTGCAGGGGTCACCATCTCAGAGAAACCCCAAACACCACGGGTGTAAGGAAAGCTGCTGCCTGCTGGGAGGTTATCCTTGCCCAAGTGGAGATGAGCTGTGTTTGCTGCAAGCACTTTTACACTGGTGTAACTGTGAGAGAGCAGCAGCTGCTGTTTTAACCATACCAGCAAATGTGGAGTGCCAGAATATTTCTGGATAGATGAACCAGCAGTGTCTTCCTTCCTGCCAAGGCTACGCTGGTTTGAAGAGCAGTGCAAAAACAGCTGCTGAAGTTGGTGTTTACAAAACAGCAGGGCCAGAAGGAGGAGAGGATGGGGCACAGGGTGATCTGGGCTGTACCTGTGTTCTTGCGAGGTCTGGAGTCGGGAATTCCCAGGTGAACCTCAGCTTTCGTGTGGCAGTGGGTGGGGGTGGGGATGGGGATGGGGATGGGGATCGGGATGGGGACAGGACTACACAAAGGGGGATGTGCAAAAGGAAACAAGGTCCCTGATGTGGGGGACACTCCCTCCCCTCCAAACGGGCAGGGTGGAAGTCCCTGGAGCTGGCTGGCTGCCCTCACTCTGCTGCAGTGTGCCGTGGGTAAAACTGCAGTTTCTGCCCTAAACGCTTGCTTATTTTCCCTTGCAGGTCCCTCTCTTGCTGCTGTGTCTAGAGAGCCTGGGTTCTTGGGGCAGGTTCCCTGCACCCTCTTGGCTTCCAGACTTCTGCCCGGTGCCAGCTGAGCCCGACAGTCTGAAGTCAAATCTGAAGCACACCAGGAAAACATGAGACACGTCAGACAACCTTATGCCAGTCCACCAGACAGAAAGCTGGGAAAAAGATAGGGGTCCCTAGTAAAACGAGGCACGAGCTGTGTCTGGCTCCCTTTGTTAATCTCACTGACATACAGTGACATTCACAATTTCCACCTGTTATTTCTTCCCCTGTGACATTCACAATTTCCACCTGTTACTTCTTCCCCTCTGCAACAGAAAACAAAAGCTAGTTTATTTTCTCATGCCTTACATCTTCTAACCACCTCAATCCCTGAGGCCCCCAGCCCCCAGGTACTGTTTCACTGCAGTATTTGTTGCTCCATACGAGTCCACTAAACCCAAATTTCCCATCTTTCCATACCGCATGGGAAAAGCTACGTTTAGCTCTTGTGTGTTTTAGAAATCTATCAAGATAAAACTTGGACTGCAGGGAGTCTCTGGCACGCTCAGCCATACTGAACATGTACAGCGACACAAGCATTTCCTCTCCTTGCTCTGTCTCCAAATAAATCATTTCAGTATTATTAATTTCACATAAAGTTTCCTTGTGCATGCTCCAGGGACCTGCTAGAGCTCAGTGAATGTTTGGAAACGAGCCTTGTGACTTCATGGCTCTCAACCATGACCTACAATGTTCTCAATGTTCTCTCTTCCTTCACCAGCTCCGGTTTTGGCCGCTTCACATAGAGTGTTACGAACTGGTTGTGTTAAATACCCACAAAATGATGTCTTCACCCCACTACCCAGGCCTTTGTTGAGCAGAGATGAGAATTGCTTTTTGTGGAGAATAAACATGTTGGAAAATATCATTTCAAGAATCTTCTGTCAATTTATTTTTCTCCCAAAATAGGCCACATTTTAAGGGGTTAAAAAGAGTGAAATCATTCAACAAATGAAATGTCCTGTTTTGGATGCAGTGGAGCATTTTGCAATAACTGCAAATGATTTTTAAAAATTTTTTTGCATGTGACTGGAAAAGCAAATGCAGTTTGACCTCAACTTCTTCATTCTTACTCTTCTTCATTGTAGTAACTAGACTTTAAAAGTAGTTATTTGCTTCTAACTCCTCTCGTAGCCATTCATGGGAATATTTTACTTTTCTTTATGTGGTCTGTTTCTTCTTTAGGTTGTTTAATGGCCTCCCTGGGAGGCTGAAATTTCTGTAAATATGTCTGTTCCTTTCCCCCCCTTCCTCTTACTGTTTTCTAACTGTGACACTGCACAATATTAATGAACAAGTCCACTGAAAGAATGAGTGCATGTAGCAAATAGTAAGTGAGAAAAATCTCCTTTAACCCTCACAGGAGAGTTTTCTCAGACCTTTTGTCTGTGCTCACGCTGACTTAACCTGCCCTTTTCCTCCTGTGAGGAGGTGGGGCACCCAGCCTATCCTAGTAACACCTGGGAGCTGAGGGAAAAACTCCATTTCCAGCTTTTCCAGGTCTTCCCTTGTCTTGACAATTAATTTTTGAGAAGTTCTGTGTTTCAGATTAGATATTAGGGGAAAAAAAATCACTTTAAGAGTGGTTATAGGCATTGGAATT